>OY747703.1:13313795-13533795 GCA_963556495.2 Valencia hispanica
GAAATTGATTCAATTGACCTTTTTAATCTTTTAATCATTAGGTTTTATTCCTTCAAGTAGAACTGAGGATGTTCAAATCAGTAATCAATAATAATCAGATAAAAAAATACAGAAAAACATCTTGTTTTTTCCTATTTTCAATTTTGGTTGCGGATCAAAAGATGTGAAATGTACAAAGGACCACATTTGTTTTAATTATTATTTTTTTTGCTTGGGTCTAATTGACCGGGAAATAGATTTGGGGGTAAAAGCGCTTAGGGTTACATTCATCATAAAATAGTATGCATTGAAAAACAAATTACAAAACAAAGTGTAACCTACCATATCCCTCACAAAAATACTTTAAGGAGCCAGAGGTGCTTTGAAAGCAGAACTTTGAACATTACTGAGGTGGAAAAAAAGAATAAAGAGCAGCTTAAATTGTATTTGACAAGCACACTATACTAAACAAGTACAGGCCATTTACAATTATTGCCGGAGTTTGGTTCCTAGTGCAGCCAGTCCATCAGATAGTCCAGTGAGACTGTGTGTTGTCCTCAATCTTTTCCCCTCCCTAAGGATTGCTCCAATCTGACCTTCTCGTACGTGCAATCCCCACCCCTCCAACAAGGCATCACAGTCAAACACAATGCCAGACAAGGTGTAGCTTTTATGGGGAGAAGAGGAGCTTTATTATTAAGGGCTTTATATGCAAGAAGGAGGGGTTCCAAAGTGATGCAGTTGGTAGCACTGTTGCCTTACAGCAAGACGGGTCCTGGGTTCGAATCCTGGTGTGGGGTCTTTCTGCATGGAGTTTGCTTGTTCTCCGTATGCATGTGTGGGTTCTCTTCAGGTACTCCGGCTTCCTCCCACTGTCCAATAACATGACTGTTAGGTTAATTGGTCTCTCTAAACTGTCCTAATCCCTACTTTCCACCGGACGCGTAAGCTGCAAAGCGTAATTCGCAGCCGATAGCCACTGTTGTAGTCGATGGGTCTGTTTCCACTAGGCGCGAAGCGGACGCGTCTCAGAAACGATGTGTCACAGCCCTCCTAAATTTATGTGGCGGGTCTATTTTTTTTATGCGCTGTGCTTCTAAAGCGCGTCAAGCTCATCGGTTTAGGTCGGGCCAGAAAGGAATCAGGGCCAGGCGCAGTGTAAAGCATCTGGAAAATTTCAAAATAAAAGACGCATGCATTTCCGATTGCTTAACTATGAAAAAACAAACATCGTTACAGTGGGTCAAAAAGGTATTTTGTCAGCCACCAATTTTGCAAGTTCTCCCATTTAATGAGAGAGGTCTGTATTTTTCATCATGGGTATACCTCAACTATAAGAGACAAAATGAGGAAGAAGAAAAAAAATCCAGAAAATCACATGGTCTGATTTTTGAAGAATTTATTGTTAATTGTGGTGGAAAATAAGTATTTGGTCAATAATAAAAGTTCACCTAGATACTTTTTAATGTAACCTTGGTTGGCAATGACAGAGGGCAAACGTTTTCTGTAAGTCTCACCAGGTTTGAACACACTGTTGCTGGTATTTTGGCCCATTCCTCCATGCAGATCTCTTCTAGAGCAGTGATGTTTTGGGGCTGTCGCTGGGCAACACGGACTCTCAACTCCCTCCAAAGATTTTCTATGGGGTTGAGATCTGGAGACTAGCTAGGCCACTACAGTAGCTTGAAATGCTTCTTATGAAGCCACTTCTTCATTACCCTGGCGGTGAGTTTAGGATCACTGTCATGGTGAAAGACCCAGCCACGTTTCATCTTCAATGCCCTTGCTGATGGAAGGAGGTGTTCACTCAAAATCTCACGATACATGGCCCCATTTATTCTTTCCTTTACACTGATCAGTCGTCCTGGTCCCTTTGCAGAAAAACAACCCCAAAGCATGATGTTTCCACACCCGTGCTTCCCAGTAGGTAGGGTGTTCTTTGGCTGTAGCTCAGCATTCTTTCCCCTCCAAACATGACAAGTAGAGTTTTTACCAAAAAGTTCTATTTTGGTTTCATCTGACCATATGACATTCTCCCATTCGTCTTCTGGATCATCCAAATGCTCTCTAGCAAACTTCAGACGGGCCTGGACATGTACTGGCTTAAGCAGGGGGACACGTCTGGCACTGCAGGATTTGAGTCCCTGGCAGTGTAGTGTGTTACTGATGGTAGCCTTTGTTACTTTGGTCCCAGCTCTCTGCAGGTCATTCACTAGGTACCCCCTTGTGGTTCTGGGATTTTTGCTCACCGTTCTTGTGATTCATTTTGACCCAAAGGGGTGAGATCTTGCGTGGAGCCCCAGATCGAGGGAGATGATCAGCGGTCTTGTATGCCTTCAATTTTCTAATAAAAACTCCCACAGTTGATTTCTTCACACCAAGCTGCTTACCTATTGAAGATTCAGTCTTCCCAGCCTGGTGCAGGTCTACAATTTTGTTTCTGGTGACCTTTGACAGCTCTTTGGTCTTGACCATAGTGGAGTTTGGAGTGTGACTGTTTAAAGTTGTGGACGGGTGTCTATTATACAGATAAAGAGTTCAAACAGGTGGCATTAATACAGGTAACGAGTGGAGGACAGAGGAGCCTCTTACAGAAGAAGTTACAGGTCTGTGAGAGCCAGAAATCTTGCTTGTTTGTAAGTGACCAATAATAGATTTATCTATAAGAAAATGAGAATAGTTTATTCATTTGTCTAGTTTGAATTCAGTTATTTTATTTCCTTTTGGCCACCAGATGCCAGCAGCGGGTTAACCTAAGTAGTAATATACCTGGTTTTCTAGTCTGAGTAGACAGAAGAAGAAGAAGAAGTTATATGTAAAAGAAAAACGTGCCATTATTGAGGAGGAATGTAAAATAAAGGCAGAGAAAAGAATTCCGACTCAGTCATCTCTGAAAAGACATCGGTGGCTTCAACTAACCTTCACATCACAAACTGAGTGCAGCTGGTGTCCGCCATCTTGCTGTTTTGGTAATGCGCGTCTTGTACAACGCTGAACGCTCTCACTAGAGTGTTGCCCACAGCGCCGCCACTGGCCGGTGGGCTGAATCGATTCATAGGATTTGATGAATCGATATTGAATTGAGAAACAAATAATTGCAATGCATTCCTGAATATATATTTTTACCCAGCCCTATATGATAGTTAATCTTATTGGTTGTTGTAATCTGGGCTAGCCAACAAAGTACTGTACCAGAGTCCGACCCAGCTCTCCAGTTGTTCCAATAGTATATCATGATCAACAGTGTCAAATGCTGCACTTCAAAAGTACCAGCACTGTGGTTCTACCACAGTCTGTATTTATGCGGATGTCATTGAAAACGTTTACGAGGGCAGTCTCGGTGCTGTGGTGAGCACAAAAACCAGACTGAAAAACATCAAAACGGTTGGTCATTGTTAAGGAGCTATTTAACTGCTGAAACAAAGCTTTTTCAATGATCTTACTGATTCAATTCAATTTCAATTCAGTTTATTTATATAGCGCCAATTCACAACAGATGTCATTTCAAGGCACTTAACAAGAAGTCATTTCAATACATTTATACAAACATTCCAATTAGTTAAAAAGTTTCCTATTCAAGGAATCCCAGCAGATTTCGTCAGTCATTGACGTGAGGTTGGGCAGACTTTCCAACCACTGCAATCCTTCAGCAATCCCTCATACTGAGCAAGCATGTAGCGATGGTGGAGAGGAAAAACTCCCCTTTAACAGGAAGAAACCTCCAACAGAACCAAGCTCAGTAGGAGCGGCCATCTGGCACGTTCGTCTGGGGGTTTGAGAAGACAGCAGAGACACAGAAGGAACAGAAGATCTGATATAAGAGAACTCTCTATGTTACAGAAAGTAAAAAGTTGATAACAGGACACAGTGGATGTTCAGTTACTGGGAGCATCATCCCAGTCTATGCCCCCCGTCCAACAGGGTATTGCAGCCAAGCAGGATACCAGACCAGGTGTAGCTTCTATGGAGAGAAAAACACTGAGAACACAAAGTTTAACAGTCGAAATAACAGAACTGTAATACAACTGGAGAGTCGTAGGAGGAAAGGAAGTAGCAGAGTGAAGAAAATTGGTAAGTCTGTCCTCCAGCAGTCTAAGCCTATAGCAGCATAACTACAGAGATAGCTCAGGATGACCTTAGCCACTCTAACTATAAGCTTTATTAAAAAGGAAAGTTTTAAGCCTGGCCTTAAAAGTAAACAGAGTGTCTGCCTCACGGACTAAAGCTGGGAGCTGGTTCCACAGGAGAGGAGCCTGATAACTAAAAGATCTGCCTCCCATTCTACTTTTAGAAATCCTAGGAACTACAAGTAAACCTGCAGTCTGAGAGCCAAGTGCTCTGTTAGGAACATATGAAACAATTAGATCTCTGATGTATGATGGAGCTTGATTATTAAGGGCTTTGTATGTAAGAAAAAGGATCTTAAATTATATTCTGGATTTAACAGGGAGCCAATGAAGGGAAGCTAAAACAGGAGAAATGTGATCTCTCTTTTTAATATTAATCAGAACTCTTGCTGCCGCATTTTGGATCAACTGAAGGCTTTTAATGGCATTTTGTGGACTACCTGATAGTAAAGAATTACAGTAGTCCAGCCTCAAGGTAACAAATGCATGGACTAGTTTCTCAGCATCACTCCTGGACAGGATGTTTCTAATTTTAGCAATATTCCGGAGGTGAAAGAAATAAATCCTAGAAACCTGTTTAATATGGGATTTAAATGTCAAGTCTTGGTCAAAAATAGCGCCGAGGTTCTTTTCATTTTTACTAGGGGCCAATTTAATGCCATCCAGATGAAGTGATTGACTAATCAGTTTCTGTTTTAGAACTTCTGGTCCAAAGACAGCAACTTCTGTCTTGTCAGAATTTAAAAGCAAAAAGTTTAGGGTCATCCATGTTTTTATGTCTTTCAGACATGCCTGTAATCTACCTAACTGACTTGGTTCATCAGGATTTATGGATAAATATAGTTGTTTATCATCGGCATAGCTGTGGAAATGTATCCCATGCTGTCTCATGATTCTACCAATCGGGAGCATATAGTTAAAATAATTGGTCCAAGCACAGAACCCTGTGGAACTCCACAAGTAACCCTTGAGAGTGAAGAAGATTTATCCTTTAGATGAACAAACTGAAATCTGTCAGACACATATGATTTAAACCAGCCTAGTGCTGTTCCTTTGATCCCTGCAACATGTTCAAGCCTTTCTAAGAGAATATTATGATCAACTGTGTCAAAAGCAGCACTGAGATCTAACAAAACCAGAACAGACACAAGTCCATTATCTGAGGTCATAAGAATATCATTAGTAACCTTCACCAGTGCTGTTTCAGTGCTATGATGAGCTCTAAAACCTGACTGAAACTCTTCAAACAGCTCGTTACTGTTTAGATGCTCACAGACTTGATTAGCAACAATTTTCTCAAGGATTTTGGATAAGAAAGGAAGGTTAGATATAGGTCTGTAATTCACTAAGTCATCTTGATCAAGGGAAGGTTTCTTGAGTAAAGGTTTAATTACAGCTATTTTAAATTCCTGTGGTACGTATCCGTTTACTAAGGATAGATTCATCATATCCAAAATGGGGCCAGGAACCAAATGGAACACTTCCTTAAATAATTTGGTTGGAATTGGGTCCAACATACAAGTTGAAGGTTTAGATGAGGCTAATATTTTTTATAATTCCGAAAGCTCGACTGAATCAAAACAACCTAAGCACAAATTAGGTTCTACAGTTCTTTCCGATGCTGCGTCATTTACTGAGGAAGAAGTAATCATGTTTGGGAGGATGCCAATGATTGTATTTTTAATAGAATTAATTTTATTTATGAAGAATCCCATAAAATTATCACTGCTAAGAGCTGGGGGAATAGTTGGCTCAACAGAGCTATGACTAAGTTTGGCAACTGTACTAAAACAAAACCTAGGATTGTTTTTATTCGCCTCTATTAATGATGAAAAATATGCTGTTCTAGCTTGTCGAAGGGTCTTTTTATACAGCAGTAGACTGTTATTCCAGGTTAAATAGGAATCCTCTAGGCGTGTAGAGCGCCATTTTCTCTCCAACTTCCTAGTATTCTACTTTAAAGTACGCAACTCTGCGTTAAACCAAGGAGTCAGGCTCCTATGGCTAGCCACTTTCTTTTTTAAGGGGGGCTACACTATCTAATGCCAAACGCAATGAGGACGTAACACTGTGAACCAGACCATCAATTTCTGAAGGGTTAGAGATAGAATTGCTGCCATGCACTGTGTTGCCTTGAGACACTGAGGAAAGTAAGAATGGAACAGATTCTTAAAAAATTGTTACAGCATTGTCTGATAAAGCTCTACTATAATTACATTTTCTTTCAGATTTAAGATGGTCAGTTAAAGTAAATTCAAAAGTTATCAAGAAGTGGTCAGACGGGTCCGGGTTATGTGGGTGGATTTTTTTTCCTCACGCTTAATACCGTATGTCAGTACAAGGTCCAAAGTGTGTTTATCCGAGTGGGTCGATCCCTGTACTCTTTGAGTAAAGCCAATTGAGTCTAAAATAGCATTTAAATGCTGCATTTAGGCTATCACTTTCAGTATCCACATGAATATTGAAGTCCCCCACTATAATGACCCTATCAGTATTTAATACTAAATCAGATAAAAAATGTGAGATCTGATCCAAGAATTGAGAGTAAGGGCCTGGTGGACGATACAAAACCACAAACAAAAAATTATCTTAATGTTTTGCAACTTGGATGATGAAAATTAAGGTTATATGTTCAAAAGAACTATCTATAAATTGGCTATAAATTAATCTGGGACTAATTAGTAAATCAGAACGAAAAATGGTTGCAACTCCTCCTCCTCGCCCAGTACTTCTAGGAATGTGAAAATGTAAATAACTGGAAGGAGTTGACTCATTTATACTGACATAATCCTCCTGCTGCAACCAGGTTTCTGTGAGACAAAGGAAATCAATGTGATTATCACAAATCAAGTCATTTACTAACAAAGTCTTTGAGGAGAGAGATCTTATGTTTAATAAACCACATGTAATAGATTTATTTTTCTGTTCAGTCAAAGTCCTATTTATCTATGAAATTTCCATAATTTGCTTTTGTTGCCTTAACTTTTAATCCGTTTAATTTTGGCCGTGGGCAAGACACTGTTTCTATAGGTTAATTGGTGGGTAACAGTACAGAAGCAGCAGAGAGGTGGGTTAAACTACGACTCTGCTTCCTGGTCTGGACCCTGGGTTGTCAGTGTTTTGGAGGACTAATAAATTCGGCCATATTCCTAGAAAGAAGAGCTGCTCCATCCAAAGTGGGATGGATGCCGTCTCTCCGGATCAGACCAGGTTTTCCCCAAAATGTTCGTCAGTTATCAATGTAGCCCACATAGTTTGCAGGACACCACCTAGACAACCATTGATGGAATGACAGCATGCGGCTAAACATGTCGTCACTGGTCCGATCAGGCAGAGGACCAGAAAAGATTACCGAGTCTGACATTGTTTTAGCAAACTTACACACCGAAGCAACACTAATTTTAGTGACCTCCGATTGGCGCAACCGGGTGTCATTACCGCCAGCGTGAATAACAATCTTACTGTATTTACGCTTATCTTTAGCCAGCAGTTTCAGGTAGGATTTGATGTCGCCTGTTCTGGCCCCTGGCAAGCATTTGACTATGGTCAATGGTGTCTCTAATGCCACGTTTCTGACTATGGAGGTGCCAATTACCAGGGTCGGCTTCTCAGCGGGTGTGTCGCTGAGCGGGGAAAATCTGTTAGAAACGTGGATCGGTTGGTGGTTGCCCGGGGGCTGGGTCCTAGAACTATGCTTCCTACGTACCGTCACCCAGCTGGCCTGGGGTCCCGGCTGCGCGGGCTCTAATGGAGGATGGCTAGGGGGGTCTACCCTTGTTGGCACCGCGCTGGCTAATGGGCTTCGGCTATCTGCTGGTTTTTCAACAGCTCGGAGCCGTGCTTATAATTCTGATATCCTCGCCTCCAAAGCTACAAAAATATTACATTTATTACAGTTACCATTATCACTAAAGGAGGCATTGAAGTAACTAAACATCTGACACAGAGAGCAAGAGAGAAGAGAAGGGTTAGAGACAGGACAAAGAAGAGTAGACATAGCCGCAATGAAGCTAAGCTAACTGAGCTAGTGAGACCTTACCACCCCAAGAAAAACTGTGTGAAACACAAGGAGTTCCCAAAACGTAAAGTACACCACCACAAAACGTGGGTTTTAGTGTGCTTGTGTGTTAAAATAACTTAGAAAGGCCTCAGCACAGAGAAAATAAGATCAAGTCAAGAGAGTCTGAACACAAAACAGCTTACAAGGAGTGCAACAGCGACAACAGGAAATGACTGAATACGGCTGACTGACGGCTGACATAGTTTGCAGGACACCACCTAGACAACCATTGATGGAATGACAGCATGCGGCTAAACATGTCGTCACTGGTCCGATCAGGCAGAGGACCAGAAAAGATTACCGAGTCTGACATTGAATACGGCTTACCCCGTCACAGCAGCGACTCAATGCGCACAGTGGTGATGAATGGAAAGTTAGAGATTGGCCTCTTGCTCTCCATTAACGTGTTGTCCAGGTTGTTCTTCTTTAGCAGTGGTTTAATAACTGCTGTTTTTAAAGTCTGGAGGAAGACACCTGATGGGAGGGATGAGTTCACTACATGTATCAGATCAGACCCAATGACAGGGAAAATTGTGGGTAGGATATCAAGACAGCAAGAAGAGGAGCCTAATTAATTAATGATTCCTTCAAGGTTTTTTGGGTTTAATTCATGGAATTCTGACATTTTCACTACATTGGTGTTGATTGGGGATGACATTGGTAGTGGATTCCGTACTAAAGTACAGACTGACCGTTTAATTGTGAGTCTTTTCGGTGAAAAAGTTAGTCCTTGAGGTGAAAAATATCAAGCCTGTTTGATTTTCACCTCAGCGCCTCGTGAAGCAGAAAACTCACCAAAAATTAGCCGCACACAGTGAACTATCTTCTGAGCAAACGACCTCGAATGACTTTTTGCTCAGCAGATTTCTCTCGTGTTCGACATGCTTTAAAATATGCAGCTCTGAATTAAACTAGGGAGCCAACCTCCTGTAGCTATTTATCTTATTTTTTAAGAGGGCTACATTGTCTAATGCCAAAAGCAATGCGAAAATAACTCTATGAACCAGACCATCAATTTGTGAAGGGTTAGAGATTAAATTGTTGCCCTCCACTGTGTTTCTCTGAGATACTGAGGAAATTAAGAATGGAGCAAATTCTTTAAAACTTGTTACAGCATTGTCTGATAAAGCTCTACTATAATGAATTTTTCTTTTAGGTTTAGGGTATTCAGTTAAAATAAGTTCAGAAGTTAAAAAAATGATTGAAGGGATGGAAGTAGTGTTATTTCTTCACACTCAATGTCATATGTCAGTACAAGGTCCAAAGTATGATGACCGGACTGGGTGCGTCCCTGTATTTTTTGAGTAAAGCCAATTGAGTCTAAAGCCACGTTTCCACTGATCGGAACGGTGCAGCTTGGTGCGGTTCGCTTTTTGTTTGTTTCCATTGTAAAAGTGGCCCCTACAACAGGCCCATACCGGTCCATTAATGGCCCTCCTTCAGTTGAAGGTCCATAGGACAATGGTTCGGTATGGTTAGGGCGGAGTTCCTGGCATCACACAACAGAGTCTTTGGATTGGGAGAATGAAAAACATCACTGCCTGCGACAAGCACGAGACATAAACACCCGTGCAGTTGTTTCATCTCACGCCATTGTAAATGGAATATGTTTTATTCTGTAACAATTTTTGCTGCACTAGTATGACGGCATGGTACAACTCCGTACGCCCAGTGAGAGTCCAACTGGAAGTGGAAACGCTCTCCAGAATACTCCGGACCGTAACATAACGGACCAGATCGCACTGTTCTCTCAGTGGAAAAAAGGCTTAAGATAGCATTAAAGTGTCAACATAAATATTAAGACCCCCCACTGAAATGACCTTATGAGTATTTAACACTGTTGGTGCTCAAGGATGCACAGAAATTCTGCAATTAAAGAAAGAAGACTCACACTGCTCTTGATCTTAAATGTTCAGCCTGTCCCGGTCAGCTTTATTGAGCATACACACCCATCGCTGAACAAAAACTCATAAAAAAATTTGAGATCTGATCTAAAATTTGAGAGTAAAGGCCTGGTGGATGATACAAAACCACAAACTAAAGTGGTTTTAGTCCAACTTGGATGAGGGAAACTAAGGGTTATATGTTCAAAAGAACTGTAGCTATTCATTGGTCTGGGATTATTTAATAAATCTGAATGAAAAATTGTTGCTACTCCTCCTCCTCTCCCAGTAATTCGAGGAATGTGAAAATTTAAATATTTGGAAGGAGTTGACTGATTTTTACTAACATAATCCACCTGCAGCAGCCAGGTTTCTGTGAGACAAAACACAATCTGATTATCACAAATCAAGTCACTAACTAACAAAGTCTTTGAAGAGAGATTTTATGTTCAACAAAACACATTTAATTGTTAAATTTTTCTGTTCAGTCAAAGTTGTACTAATCTCTGAGATTTTCATGACTTGCTCTTGTTAGGTCAACCTTTAATCCATTTGATTTTGGCCGTGGGCAAGACACGTGGGCTTGCTGGTCTAGACCCTGGGTTATCAGTGTTATGAAAGACAAAAAAATCCGGCAAGATTCCTAGAAAGAACAGCTCCTTCATCCAAAGTGGGATGGATGCCATCTCTCCAGATCAGACCTGGTTTTTCGGGGGGAAAAAGTTCTCCAGTTACTCTCATTTTGAAGCATGGTAGGATGCTAATCTGTTGCAGAGTGCAGGAACATTTTGCATTTCATACCAGTTCTGAATAATTTTGTAGTCAATTTTGGGGCATGACTCCAGCGTTGTTGTGATGTCACTAGATAGCGCACAATATTCCTGGTCACACAAACTTGAGCAATGAAATGTTAAATCTAATTCAGTCCATCTTTCTATTTAATTTTTTTTGTTCCGAAACTAAAATTGAAAATATTAAAAATATATTTTTTTCTTTATTTAGTATCCAATTCAAAAATAAATGTAAAAAAATCCACCACTTTTTCATTTTTGAATAATTGTCAATTGAAAAATGAAACGAGAGAATGATGTAAATAAACTCCCATAGCCATCGGGTTTGGTTTGACTAGCATGTTCACACACAGGGGCATGCAGTCATTTATTGATTTGCAACACCTGAGATGAATGAACCACACCCCCTTAGACAACAGTCAGTGTAAGGGCACATTCAAGATCAACAATGTTCAACACCCCCACTTGCCCTTAGGCTGAATAACATACAGTTATGTACATTTACACAGAACACAGTTAATACTTTATTTTCCCCTTAACTCTTCACACCAAAAATAAAACACACAAATCTATCTAGCATGACTTTGGTTACAGGTTTGGTCAAAATGTCTGCAACCATGGCTGCTGTAGGACAATATTCAATAATTATCTTTCCATCATCAAGTGCAGATCGAGCAAAATGATACTTTATATCAACATATTTACACCTCTGACGGCATATAGGGTTCTTAGACAAAGCAATTGCCCCTTGATTGTCCTCATAAATTGTCACTGCTGTGTAAATACATTCACTGTCCATTTTGCTTAATACCTGGACAAGATATGCACTTTCCTGTGCAGTAGCAGCCAAAGCTATGTACTCAGCCTCACATGTGGAAAGAGCAACTGTGGATTGTTTCTTAGACTTCCAAGAAATAACAGGACCAGTGGTAGACAAACTAAAACAGTAACCACTTGTACTTCTCCTGTCATTTTGGTTTGCTGCCCAATCAGCATCACTAAATGCGAAAAGATGAAGATTTACATTATTTCTCCTGTAACACAATTCCTTGTTCACAGTTCCCTTTAAATATCGCAATACATGCTTAGCAGCTACCCATTGTTGGTTCTTTGGTTCAGATAAGTGTTGTGACAGCTTACTGACAATAAAACCTAGATCTGGTCTAGTACAGGTCATTAGATAGATCAAGCTACCAACCACTCCTCGATACCTCTTTGTATCAACAATTTCACCTCCATTTTCAAATTGCAGTTTGTTTTCACGCGGAATTGACCTAGGCTTGCAGTGAATCATATCAAACCTCTCCAAAATCTTAATAAGGAACCTTTTCTGATTCATTTTTATTTCACAATCTCCTTGTGCAAAGTCAATACCAAGGAAATGTGTAAGTTTGCCTAGATCTTTCATTTTAAATCTTTCTTCCAACATTCTTTTCAAATTTCTGAGTCTGGCTATGACTTGCTGCAATAAGAAGATCAACTTTCTCACTTCCAGTTTGTTTACTGTAAACACAATGGTCAGCAGGATTTTGAATATAATCATTCTGGTTCAGAAAATCATGTAGCATTTTATTCCAATTCCGCCCTGACTGTTTCAAACCATAAAGTGATTTGTTAAGTCTACAGACAAGCCTCTCACCTGTTTCTGACTTGACCTCAAATCCGTCTGGCTGTTCCATGTATAATTCTGTGTCAATAGCGGCGTGCAAATATGCAGTTTTTACATCCATTTGATGCAATTCTAAACCATATTGAGCTGCTATTTGCATTAGGCTAAGTACTGATGTCATGTCAGCAGTGGGAGAAAAAGTTTCATTATAATCTATGCCTGGAACTTGACTATACCCTTTCGCCACATATCGAGCTTTGTAAGTTGTTCCAACAGGGTTTTCTTTGTGTAAATCCATCTGCCCCCCACTATATTTTTACCTTCAGGCAGTATTGTAAGGGTAAAATTATCATTCTCCTTAAGAGAATCCATCTCCTCCTGCATGGCCTTACTCTACAATTCTGACTCTGGTGAGCTCATAGCCTCCTTTAGTGTGTGTGGTACATCACATGCGATTCTATAACAATAATCAATACTGGTTAGTGCATGCTCATCACATTTTATTCCACACTCTTATCTCTCAAATACTGTGGAGGCCTCCTTTCTCTCTGTGGATAACGCCTGCTCTCAACACTTTCCCTTTCACCTGTGCTGGGGCTTGGGTCACACGTTTCAGTTTTTGTTTCTTGGTGGATTAATTATGTTATCACATTTTTTGGTAGGTGGGTTTCGGCGCTCTCCCTGCGCACATCATCTTCACACATTAACTGGTCTGTCTGAGTGTGGCATTCTGTGACACTGTTTGTGAGAAACTCCACCAACCTGCTTTTGATCACTTTCCCTGAGTCTGGATAGAAAACTAGATATGCAGGGCTATTCTTGTCATAACCAACAAAAATCCCTTTTTCACATCGAGAGTCCAAGTTTTTCTTGATCTGTTTGTATACATAGCACTTTGACCCAAATATTTTCATTCTTGAAAGATCAGGCTTCTTTCCAGTCAGCATGTAGTATGGGGTCTGTCCTACACGTCTGTTATAACATCTGTTGCGGATAGCAGCCGCAGTCTGGATTGCATATGTCCCTAACATCTTTGGTAAGCTGCTCTCGATTAACATACACCTTGCCATGTCAAGTATAGTTTTCCAGCTCCTCTCAGCTGTCCCATTCTGATGGGGTGAATAGGGAGCTGAGGTGTCGTGTCTAATGGCATTTTTACTGAGCAGGGATTAAAAATTCCTAGATGTAAATTCGGTGCCATTATCTGATCTAATACATTTAATTTTACCATAAGGTGAAACATCAGCAATGAACTTCTCTGTTCCTTTGACTGCATCATTCTTTGCTTTCAAGAAATATGTAAATATTGCACCTGAATAGTCATCAGTGAATGTTAAGATATATCTGAAACCATCTTTTGCTATCGGCTCCATAGGTCCAGCTAAGTCTGTGCAGAAGTCTAAGGGGAACTTTTGCTTTTTCATCTGCCTCCCTGTTCCTACTCTGAACAAGTTTACCTTGTGTGCACACTTCACATTTTATATTAGGGATTTCAGTTCTACCTTTAATTTTCATCCCCTTTGTAACACTTTCCAACTTCAACACATCCTCATAATTACAGTGACCTAGAATTTCATGCCATGTGTGGATATCATAACATCCATGACCTTGATCATCATCATCTGTAACAGTGCTTAAATAGAACAGTCTATCATACACCTGGATGTCAAATGTTACACCGTTCTTGTAAACAAGTCTGTTCTGACCTTCTTTAAAAATGACTGTCGCTCCCTGGGACGTTGCTGCCTTGACTGAGAAGATGTCCTATGGAAAAGATGGGAGGTACAGCGCCCCCATCAGCATCGTTTCCACCACTCGACCTTTGTTGTCCCTCAGGCGAACTTTGGCTGTACCTTTCCTCAAGGCAATACCGCTGGTCCTCTCTCCATCAGCCAGTTCCAAGATATGTTTGTGTGGCTCAAAACTTTTGTCAAAATCCTTGAACTGTGTGATGTTCTGGATGATATGCGACGTGGCTCCTGTATCAACCATGAGGCCTTTTTCCTTCACTCCTCTAACCAGGACGTCTTCCACTTGGCCCACCTTAAAACCAAAGGGGTGATCCTCCTCATCCGCCGCCTGCTTCACTTTGTCCCGCTTTCTCCGCCTGCAGTTCACATCCTTGTGCGTGGAACTATGGCAAAGATGACACCACTGTTTCCGTTCTCTATGCTCGTCCGTAGCAGAAGTGCACCCCACAGCTTTATGTCCCTTTTGTCCGCAGTTAAAACAGGACAGTTTCATGTTCCACCTGTCTCTTCCTTTCACCTTCATCACGCTGTCATCCTCTGAGCAAGCAGCATTAAACTTTTCTGTGCTCTCATAGCTCCTCAGCTTTGTTTTAAACTCTGTGAAAGTTATCTTTTCATCACTTTGGGTTATGTGGATGGAAAATAGCTTAAATGAGTCTGGCAGGCCCTTCAGAACCATTGCAATCAACAAGCCATCACTTACTCTCTTCCACATTTCTCAAGGCTGTAATAGCGGTCTCTGCACGAATGACATAATCTGTGACGCTCTCATTGACAGCTTTCTGGAGAGACGTAAGCTCTGTGTACAAGCTGATCACTCGTGGTTTCCCTTTACCAGCGTAGTGTTCTCTTAGAATCTTTAGCGCCTTCATTCCATCATCCGCTGCGTCTCTCATCACCAGGAACAGGCTTTTATCATCCAACAGCTGAATCAATTCTGCATACGCTTCCTCATTTTTGCTGCGTCTTCTTCTGCACCGTCATCATAATCATTAGGTGATTCGCTCAGTAGGGTGCTCTTCAAACTGAGCAGACGCAGGTGCGCCAGAAACTTAGTTTCCCACAGTTCATAGTTTTTCTCATCCCCGTCGAAACATAAACGGTTCCACCGGCTTCCCAGCTCCTTTCTGGGCCCATAACCTGTTGAAGATGCCATCGCACTTTAAAGGGTAGAATGCTGACTAAAACATGACGGAGGAATAAAGTCTCATAGCCATCAGGTTTGGTTTGACTAGCATGTTCACACACAGGGGCATGCAGTCATTTGATTTGCAACACCTGAGATGAATGAACCACACCCCCTTAGACAACAGTCAGCGTAAGAGCACATTCAAGATCAACAATGTTCAACAATACTGATGGAATGAAGTGTACTTTCCTTGACCTATGATCGAAAACCTTTCTCCTGTGTTTGCCTTTCCAGATCACCAACTGAATCATGTTTGGAAAGAGGAGGTTTCCTCTGACCAGCAGCTCTGTAAACAGGAGAGAGATTCCGATTTGGACCAGGAGGAACCAGAACCTCTGCAGATGAAAGAAGAGCAGCAAGAGCCAGTACATCACTGGAGTAAAGAGGAAGTAATGGAGGTCTTCATAGGTGAACACGAAGAGCATCTTGCAATGAAGCAGGAGACCGGAGATACATTTATGGTGACTCCTACTCATGTAGGAACATACCACAAAAAAACAGAACCAATCAGGAGCCAGTTATTCTCTCAGGACTTTAATGAAACAGAGAACCACGATCAAGAAGGAAACAATCATAAAAACTCAGGATCAAAGCGAGATAAAGGGCTGAAACAAAATGAGAGGTGTCAGAAAACGATGAAGACTAATAATTGTGTTAATAATTCAGAGCCCAAAAGGGACAAAGAAACTGATACAGAAAACAATTTGGATTCTAGTCACAACTGTGGTGATTTTTTTACTGGAAATAGCAACTTGAATCAACACTTGAAAAGTCACACTGGTGAGAAGCGTCTTCCCTGCCCGACGTGTGGAAAAAGTTATATAAACAAGGACAATTTAAAAGTTCACATGAGAACTCACACGGGTGAGAGGCCTTTCAAATGTCTGTCCTGTGATAAAACCTTCACTAGAAAATACATTCTTAAAGCGCACAAGAGAATTCACACAGGCGAGAGGCCTTTCTCCTGTCCGATTTGTGGCAAAACCTTTACTAGAAAAGGTAATTTGAGTTGTCACTTGTCGCTTCACACAATTGAACAGTGTTCACTGAACGAAGACATGATGGTTCACATACGCGAGAAGCCCTTTTTGTGCAAGACCTGTGGAAAAAGGTATAATCAAAAGAACCAGTTGATAGTTCACATAAGAACTCACACAGGTGAGAGGCCTTTCAAATGTCTCTCCTGCGAAAAAAGCTTCACCACAAAACAACAGCTTGATAAGCACGTCAGAACTCACACGGGTGAGAGGCCTTTCAAATGTCTCTCCTGCGAAAAAAGCTTCACCACAAAACATCTTCTTTACGAGCATGTCAGAAATCACACAGGCGAGAGGCCTTTCTCTTGTACAATATGCGGCAAAAGCTTTACAAAAAAAGATTATTTGATCAAGCATATGATGTGTCACACGGATGAAAGGCCTTTTCCCTGCGACACCTGTGGAAAAACGTTCGGCACGAAATTTTCACGGGACGAACACACGAGAGTTCACACGGGTGAGAAGCCCTTCTTGTGCAAGATCTGCGGAAGAAGGTTTAATAAAAAACAGCAGTTGATGTTTCACGTAAGAAGTCACACGGGTGAGAAGCCTTTTATGTGTGTGACCTGTGGAAGAAAGTTTAACCGAAAACACCAGTTGATTGTTCACGTGAGAATGCATACAGGTGAGAAGCCCTTTTTGTGCGTGATCTGTGGGAAGCAATTCAGTAAGAACTGTAGCTTAAAAGCTCACTTCCCAACGCACACAAGTGAGAAACCCTTCCAATGCGTGACGTGTGGAAAACGTTTTAAAGTAAAAGGAAATTTAACAGGTCACGTGAGGACTCACACGAAAGAGAGGCCTTTTAAATGTCTCTTCTGTGAAAAATGCTTCATTACAAAAACGTTTCTCGATCGGCACGTCAGACTTCACACGGGCGAGAAGCCTTTTTCGTGTGTGACCTGTGGAAAAGGGTTTAATCGAAAATACCAGTTAACAGTTCACATAGGAAGTCATACGGGTGAGAAGCCCTTTTTGTGTTTGATCTGTGGGAAAGCGTTCAGCAATGACTTTAGCTTAAAAACACACTCCAGGACTCACACAACCGAGAAGCCTTTTCAGTGTGCGACATGTGGAAAAAGTTTTAGAAGAAAAGCACATTTAAAAATTCACATTAGAACTCACACGAATGAGAGGCCTTTCAAATGTCTCTTCTGTGAAAAAAGTTTCGCTACGCAACCTTATCTTGACAGGCACATCAGAATTCACACGGGTGAGAGGCCTTTCACTTGTACTATTTGTGGCAAAAGTTTCATTCAGAAAGGTCATTTGACTCGTCACATGATGCATCACACAGATGAAAGGCCTTTTCCCTGTAATACCTGTGAAAAAACGTTCAAAAGTAAATATTCATTGAATAAACACATGAGAGTTCACACGGGTGAGAAGCAGTTTTGTGCAAGTCCTGTAGAAAAAGGTTCAACAGTGAAAAATGGCCAAATAATGAGTCGCATTAGAACTCAGACTGGTGACAAAACACAAGAATGCACATGAGAGGCTTTTTCCAGGTGTGACCAGCAGAAAAATGTCCAATCACTTCATGTTCGTGTGAAAAC
This sequence comes from Valencia hispanica, assembly GCA_963556495.2. Taxonomy (NCBI): domain Eukaryota; kingdom Metazoa; phylum Chordata; class Actinopteri; order Cyprinodontiformes; family Valenciidae; genus Valencia; species Valencia hispanica. Next base: position 13,331,778 of record OY747703.1, read on the forward strand.
ATGTAAAGGGGGGGAAAAATATATATATATTAACCATGTAACATTTCTAAACAGGACACAAAATAACTCTTGAAATCCTATAACTAATGAAAATTGTTTAAGAGGTAAATAAGATTAAAACCGTGACTGTCATTAGATTTAAAGTTGAAATTATTGTTGGTTCGTTTGAACATGACCTGACCTGCTAAAAAGCTTTCTGAATTATTTATTACATTTTGAACAATCAAAATTTCAACACAGTAAAACAAAACATGAATAATTTTCAACAAAATGATTTGTAAACCAAAACAAAAGGCATCCGAAAAGGGAGCAGGATAAAGCAACTGTACTGAAATAGTAATTAATTATAAATGCATATATAAATCTATGTGCATTTATATCCAAATAAGAATTAAGAATACAAATTTATTTAAAGAGTTCTTACACTCTTCTACAAGGTCAAAGTAAACTGTGTTTTTGTAGTTTATTTTTTCAAATGCAAATTTTATAACTTATTTTATTGCTACTGTCCTTGGTTCTACATATGTCCTGTTTGCCTGTAAAGAATTAAGGAGAACTATTGCATTTTTCTCACAATTACCATTGCATTATTTCCTGTTGTGGCTGTTTTCCATTAATGTCATGACTTCTTGATTGATAGAAACTGCAATTAAAAAAATAAAACCATTTTAAAGCATGTAAAAATAGATTCCTTTTTATGGTTTCATATGAATAAGATTTTAGCTCATGCTTTCTCCATTTTCAACCTGGGTAATTAGTGATTGACAGGTAATGGTATAAAAATGCTCAGAGGATGTTTAATTAATGTCTGCAGCCAGTATTCTATTTTTGTTTAGAAAATATTTGTGTTTAAAGACCTACTCCGATCATCTTTTTGATCTATTTGAAAGTGTTCTCAGTGGTCTTTAAATTATGATTATGCCGTTTTTAGCCAAAATCACAAACCCTGTGCCGTTTTCTAGGACAAAGCTTCAGAAGAGTGGCAGTAGCTCATTAGCAATTCGCCTCTGTGTTGTGGGCGGAACCGTTGGCGCGGAGGACCCCTCCCTCTCCCCGTTGCTGAGAGCTCTCTGTTTACGCTAGCTCTCCTGCTAGTTTACACCCTCAAGCTAGCATTACCGGTGCAACAAAAATGGTAAGCAATAGCGGTGCTATCCAGCCGTACAGTTTTGAGCCAGATGCCAGCTTGGACGATGAACAGGAAGATGTACATGGATCTAGAACCTGAGCGGGCGGGGCGGAACAGGAGTTTGTAGCCCACCTAGTGCGGTTGCTATGTCACAAACACACCTTTTAGCGTCTGCTACTGATTCACATAGATTTGAAAGCAGAAATACTCAGAAATGCAATTTTGAGCTTAATTTTCTTAAGATATGTCCTCTGGCATTAGAAAAATGCCACAAGTACATGTTAACCACACAAAAAAAACACGATTTGCATGGGAGTGGGTTTCAAGATACATTTTAAACGAGTTAATTTGAACATGTTAATTCTCAGAAAGGAAATTGAAACTAGGTGGTGTGGCTATAAAGAGACCCTGAATACAGCATGGACCAGTAATAGTATGATTGATGCATCAATAATTACGATGCATGCCTTTTGTATTTGGAGGTTGGAGCTACTGAAATCTAAGCCAGTGACAATTCTTCGGAAGTCTCCTGATCTATGATCTTTTGACCTGGAAAATCAGAGGTTCCTAACCAACAAACTGACTTCAACTTCTAGTACACCAGCAGTGTGAATACAGTCAGTCTCTGGGTTTTAAACCTGAATCATTTGACTGGAGAATTAAATACTTTTGTTTATTAAAAAAATAATACAGCAATGACCGAGGAGAATTTAGTGGTCCATGTACATGGACCACTCTGGATCTGACCAGACTTAACCTAATGCTATCCTTTACCGAAAACGGTGACCCAGTTATCTTCAATGTGACACGCCTCTAGAGCTCTGTGGAACTCGCACAGTGTGGCATGAAGCAATCCTTTGAGACAGCCGAAAAACGCACCATGTGAACCGTGTGATTTGTTGCAGGATGGCTTCACAGAACAGATGGTTTCACTAGCAAGGACCACGCTACAGATTGGAATGTAACAGTTTATTGAAGGCATGGACGAATGAAAGGTCTGGGGAGATGTGTCGTCGGAGACCAGAAGGAAGACTCAGTGTGGGGTTGCAGTCTTCAGGAATTCGTCTTTCCGAGCCTGCTCAGGACCCCCCGCAGACGGAACCTGGAAGAGAGAGATGAGATCGCTGAGTGATAAGAGATGTGAAAGAGGCCCGGGGCGCCAGGTGAGACGAGTTAGAAGTGATAAAGCAGTACGAAGCGGGTTTGAGGCGTGGTCCTGCTCCTGAATCTAAGTTAACCTGTTAACTCCATATTTATGAAGGACATTATGTGGAAATACTTAAACAACCTCTCAATATCAGCCGTAAAGTTAAGGCTTTGATTTCAACATATCTTCCAAATGGACAACTAACTCTAACTATAGCATAAAATTAGTTACAAAGTGACTTGAGGAGAACACAATCGCATGTATTGGAGTCACCCTCAGATAAGACTGATCTCAGTTGGAAATTTCATGCACAAAGCTGAAAGGGTGCATGGCCTTAGAAACCTGATTCAGTTCTGTCAGGAGGAATGTATATCAGAAATATTTGATCAAACCAGACATTTAAAGTTTCCAACAATCTATTTTATCAAACACTAAGGAAATGTATGCATGTTTCTGAATTCTAATTATCTTGATATTTAGCAAATCCGTTCGAATATCTTAACCATCTGATGAATTGTTAAAGTGAGGAAAAAGGGTTGTCTCTTTTTCTACTGTGTATGTAAACATCTTATACGAAACCTGAAACAGTATATAAAAATGACAGTCAGAAAGTCTAATTAAAACTTTGGTTTTTTAAATATTTGAATTCTGCTTTGTTTTTACTTTTTCAAGCTCAAAAACAAACTTTACTAGTCATTGGTTATTTACATTACTCTAGTTGCCACTATGTACTTTGTGTAGACAGTCTAATGTACAAGATATCATCAAACCATGTTTTATTTACTACGCTGGGCAGTAGTAAATAAAACATGGGCAGCCCTATCTACTTCTCCCCTCACCATGCCTCCACTCACCTGCCGTCCTGGGTGTGATGGCTGCACAAAACTTAGCCAGAGGGTTCTGGAGCTGGAGTAGAGGATCTCAACACTCCACCAAATCCAGGGCCATCAGCGCGACGTGGACATTATCTTCGGCCGGACTTTAGCCGTCACCAGCAGTGCACAGCTGGCGGACACCATTCCCTGCCAGCCCGAGAAAGCTGTGGAGGGAGGATCCATCGCTGCGCCTCCAGGCGAACTCTTGAGTGCCAAATGCCCGCGTAGCATCTGCTGCAGAGGGGGACCACTGGTTCCAGCAGGGGGCTATACCAAAAGCCCACATCGGCTCCACTCCGGTGCTCGGTTAACGGTTGGGCCCGGCCACGGTGGGGGCGCTTGGAGCAGCCGCCACCGTTCTCCTCCAACCTGCCTGTCATTGTCCAACCGTTTTAGGGCCCTGGATGTGGATTCCCTCCTCTGACAGCCCCTGGTCACCCTAGCTCCGTAGGAACGCCGCCCAATCCCTCCCAGGAGCTAGAGCAACAGCCTGACTCCCGCAGCCCTCCACATCGCGCCAAACCCCGGGATGCAGCCAGAACTCGCCGAAGAGTGCTCCACTTCACCCCGAACCCACGGAATGAGCCCTCGGCGCCGATTAAACATCACTGCAGTCTTGGGGAAGCTTCTCCCCTTGCCATGCAGCAAGTCCTGGATGGCGAACGATCCTCTGCCCAGCGCAAACATCCACCTGCAGACCCACCGCCCACCACACTCATCATCGGGGACTCTATCATCAGAAACGTGAGGATGAGAGGAGCCCTCACTCTGTTTCCCTGGAGCTACTGTTACAGACATTACCGAACAGATCCCTCATCTCATTGATCATCACAAATCTGTGAGTAAAGTTATGATTCATGCCGACACCAATGACATTTATAAACTGCAGTCTGAGCTCCTGAAGCATGATTTTATTCACCTTTTTAATCTTTTAGAAAACACGTCTCTGTTTTTATCTCTGGCCCCACTCCCGTTGTCGGCAGAAGAATTGGCCGTTTTAGCAGACTTTTATCCCTAAATACTTGGCTCTCTTCTATCACCGCCGTTCACAATATTGGTTTTATAGACAATTTTAACATTTTTTGAGGCAGGAAGCACCTGTTTGGACCAGATGGGTTCCATCTAAATAGACAAGGCACTCGTACACTGGCATTGAGCCTGACATGTCCACGCCCCCCCCCCTGTCAACTACACTGGCCACAGCTGCCCCTGCCCTCTCTTATTCCTAGGCCACATCCTGATGTGCAGGTGGTCCCTGCTCCTACGAACTCACCCCTGATTTTAACAGTAACTCACATACTGGACTTGGACCTTGTTCTATCTCATTCATACCTGTTCTTATCAGCAGAGATTGGACTAAAAATCAAACCGATCAAATGCAACCCAAATAATCTCAAAAAGTTACCAAAAGCCCCACTTTCAGTAAATCATACAGTCACTCCATCTCCAATCACCATAAATATGGCACTTTTTAATGTTCCCTCTCTGCTGAACAAAACTTTAATAATAGATTATCTGATTTTAGACCACAATCTTCATTGTTTATTTTTAACAGAAACTTGGCTGAGTGCAGATGCCTCTGTTGTTCTTACGGAGGCCTCCCCACCAATATTCGACGAGGAGTAGCAAAAGGGGAGGCGGAACTGCTTTTATTAGTTCATCAACACTTTCCGCCAAACCAGTTTTATTTGATAACTATTTTACTTTTGAATATAATGCAATTGTTTTTAGCACTCCTCAAATTTTATGTGTCACAATTTATAGGCCTCGAAAAAAGAGTGCACTTTTTATTCAAGAATTTTCAACGTTTTTATCAATTTTGCACAACTCCTTTTGAAAGGATCATTTTAGCTGGTGATTTTAATCTACATATGGATAACCTTTTAGACCCTTTATCAACAGATTTTTTTAATATTCTGACTTATATGGATTTTAGCCAACATGTCATGCAGCCGACTCACAACACAGGACACACCCTGGGCTTGGTCATCACGCATTGCCTGTCCACCCGTGTGTCCTCTGTTGTCAACTTGGCTGTCTCTAACCACTACTGTGTGTTTTTTAACATCACCAGTTTTATCCAGCAGGAGACTTCTGGGAGAACTGTCACGCAGCGTCATCTAACCCCTGAAGTGTGCAACAGGTTTTCTGGAAGTTTTTGAAAATAATCCTCCTATTGTTTTACCTGCCCCCTGTAATTTTATTGTCAATGATTTTAACAGAAGGCTTCAGTCCACTCTTGATCAGCTTGCTCCACTACAAGTTCAAAGTTTAAACTCTAAAGCTGCTCCGCCGTGGGGAAATGAAAATCTCAGAGAAATTAAGAGAAATTGTAGGCCAGAGAGAAAATGGAGGAAAACTAAAATCACAATAAACCATCAAATATACACAGACCTTCTCAAATTATACAACAACGCAGGAAGAAATTCAAGAATCTCAAACTTCTCCAAAATTATCTCGGAACATAAAAATTATTCCAAAATCCTTTTTTCCACCATTGATAAACTTTTTAACAGAGCTACTACTGCATTTCCTAAAACCCCCTCAAACACTCTTTGTGAGGAGTTCGCAGACCACTTCAGAGGGAAGGTAGACACCATCAGATGTAATATTTTATATTCTCAATCTAACATGGTTTTAGACAAATCTAAGTGTGTGTCTTTACCAGAGGAAACGGTGGAAAGTTTTGTCCTGGTAGAAGCTGGGACTCTTGATAAAGTTTTCTCCTCAGTGAGGCCTACCACATGTGTTTTGGACCCGATTCCCACTTCCTTTTTTAAGCAATTTTATGGATCTTTTAGAGATTTTAACCATGATGAATTGCTCCTTTGAGACGGGGGTCTTTCCTGCCGCCTTTAAAGGGTCGGTAGTGAGGCCCTTGTTGAAGATCAGCAATTTAGATTTGAATTAATTTAATCATTTTAGACCGGTATCTAACTTGCCTTTTTTAAGAAAATTTAGAAAAAATTATTTTGATTCAACTTAATGCTTTTATTGATGAGCACAATGTCCTGGAGAAATTTCAGTCTGGTTTTAGGGTGAACCACAGCACAGAGACGGCCCTTTTGAAGATTTTAAATGATTTTAGATTATACTATGATGCTCAGAAGGTGACAGTGTTGGTTCTACTGGATCTAAGCGCTGCCTTTGATACAGTAGACTACACTATTCTTTTAACCCGTTTAAAACAGATTGGCCTCTGGTGGTGTTCACAAATGGTTCACATCCTATCTCACAGACAGAACTTTAATGATAAGTTTAGATACCTGCTCCTCTAAGGTCCACAGGATTACGTGTGGTGTGCCCCAGGGTTTGATTTTAGGCCCAGTGCTTTTTAACCTTTATACGCTCCCTCTTGGCAGCGTCATCAGAAGACACGGAGTTAATTTTCAAACTAATGCTGATGATACACAGTTATACATCTCCATGTCTCCTGATGACACACAGCCAATGGATGCACTTTTTAATTGCATTTTAGACATCAAATCCTGGATGGCAGAAAACTTTCTCCAGCTCAACCAGGACAAAACTGAAGTTTTAGTCATCGATCCTGAGGCTCAGAGAGAGAAAATTTTACCAAAACTACAATCACTGTCTTTTAATCCTTCTTTACAAGTGAAGAACCTGGGTGTGATTTTTGACTCTGAGCTGACTTTTATCCCTCACTTTAAAAATATTACTAAAATAGTTTTTTATCAACGAAAGAAAATCGCCAGAGTCCACCCCATTCTCTCTCGGGCTAACACGGAGACACTGATGCATACTTTTATCACCAGTAGAATTCATTACTGTAATGCCCTGCTTTCTGGTCTTCCCAAAAAGAGTATATCAGGTTTACAACTACTACAAAATTCAGCAGCACGTGTCCTGACTAAGACCAGGAGGCGGGAGCACATTGCTCCCCGTACGTTTTAGGATCGATTTTAAGGTTCTTTTAATGGTTTTTAAGTCTCTTAATGGTCTTGGGCCTTCTTATCTCACTGAACTGCTTTTACCATAAGAGCCTTCGCGGTCTCTGCGCTCCTCTGGCAGCCGTCTCCTTGTCATCCCCAACGTCAGGACACACACGCATGGCGAGGCGTCTTTCCAGTTTTATGGTCCTCATCTCTGGAACAGGCTGCCAGAGGACCTCAGGGCCGCAGAGAACGTTCATGTTTTTAAGAGCAGGCTCAAGACTCACCTTTTTAGCCTAGCTAAATGATTGATTACTGATTATTATTTAAGTTTATTTAATTGCTCTGCATGTTTTATATGATTATAGTTTTATCAGTGTTTTACTATTTCAATTCAATTCAGTTTATTTATATAGCGCCAATTCACAACAGATGTCATCTCAAGGCACTTAACAAGAAGTCATTTCAATACATTTATACAAACATTACAATCAGTTAAAAGGTTTCCTATTTAAGGAATCCCAGCAGATTGCGTCAGTCATTGGCGTGAGGTTGGGCCCCGTTGATGCAGACTTTCCAACCACAGCAATCCTTCAGCAATCCCTCATACTGAGCAAGCATGTAGCGACGGTGGAGAGGAAAAACTCCCCTTTAACAGGAAGAAACCTCCAACAGAACCAAGCTCAGTAGGAGCGGCCATCTGCCACGACCGTCTGGGGGGTTTGAGAAGACAGAGCAGAGACACAGAAGGAACAGAAGATCTGATATAAGAGAACTTTCTATGTTACAGAAAGTAAAAAGTTGATAACAGGAAGCAGTGCATGTTCACTTACTGGGAGGATCATCCCAGTCGATGCCCCCCGTCCAACAGGGCATTACAGCCAAGCACGATACCAGACCAGGTATATCTTCTATGGAGAGAAAAACACTGAGAGAAAACAAAGTTTACAGTCGAAATAACAGAATGTACTGTAATACAACTGGAGAGTCATAGGAGAAAAGGAAGTAGCAGAGTGAAGAAAATTGGTACGTCTGTCCTCCAGCAGTCTAAGCCTATAGCAGCATAACTACAGAGATAGCTCGGGATGACCTTAGCCACTCTAACTATAAGCTTTATCAAAAAGGAAAGTTTTAAGCCTGGCCTTAAAAGTAAACAGTGTCTGCCTCACGGACTAAAGCTGGGAGCTGGTTCCACAGGAGAGGAGCCTGATAACCAAAAGATCTGCCTCCCATTCTACTTTTAGAAATCCTAGGAACTACAAGTAAACCTGCAGTCTGAGAGCGAAGTGCTCTGTTAGGAACATATGGAACAATTAGATCTCTGATGTATGATGTAGCTTGATTATTAAGATTATTAGAGGTTAAAGCTTATAAGATTATTAAGCTTTGTATGTAAGAAGAAGGATCTTAAATTCTATTCTGGATTTAACAGGAAGCCAATGAAGGGAAGCTAAAACAGGAGAAATGTGATCTCTCTTTTTAATATTCATCAGAACTCTTGCTGCCGCATTTTGGATCAACTGAAGGCTTTTAATGGCATTTTGTTGACTTCCTGATAGTAAAGAATTACAGTAGTCGAGCCTTGAGGTAACAAATGCATGGACTAGTATTGTAAATAAAAACTTTTAAACAAGCATTGAATGAATACACAGGCCAAAAGGTGAAGGGGTTATGTGCTAAAATAATTAACTAAATGCAGAAAGGTGTTGGCACAGGATGTGACCCACTGGTCAGAAAGGAACGGTCACGATTAAATGGACAAAACTGTTAAGAACAGGATATGAGTTAGACAATTGGTCACGATTCTCTGAAAAAAACAGGAAACATCTGTTGGTTTGGTCGTGCAAAATAGGCTGTTGAGAGAAGGAAGGTTTTCTGCTTAGCAACCAAAAGGAATATATTAACAGGGGCTTAACCTATTAGGGACGGACTACAGGCACACTTTGCATCTATATGAATTTGTATTATTAAGCTGATTGGATCCTGTAAGAGAGGCTGTCTCTCAGAATGTTTTGTAATAACTTTGTAAAGAAATAAAAGGCATTTATGAGGAAGAGTTCTTTGAAGATGATTTTGGTGAGGGTCTCTTCCCATGCATGCCCAAAAATATATATTGTGTGAATGTGTAATTCTTTTTTATACTCTGCCACAGGATAAACGAACTGGGAGAGAGGAGTTGGCAGACAGCAGGCTGGTCAGGGACTGGTAGCATAGCAGCGCGAGGTGCAGGCTTTCACTTAAAAATCTCCTCTCATCACTAGTTTCTCAGCATCACTCCTGGACAGGATGTTTCTAATTTTAGCAATATTCCGGAGGTGAAAGAAATAAAATCCTAGAAACCTGTTTAATATGGGATTTAAATGTGAAGTCTCGGTCAAAAATGACGCCGAGGTTCTTTGTTATTACTGGGGGCCAATTTAATGCCATCCAGATGAAGTGATTGACTAATCAGTTTCTGTTTAAGAACTTCTGGTCCAAAGACAGCAACTTCTGTTTTCTCAGAATTTAAAAGCAAAAGGTTTAGGGTCATCCATGTTTTTATGTCTTCCAGACATGCCTGTAATCTACCTAACTGATTGGGTTAATCAGGATTTATGGATAAATATAGTTGTGTATCATCTGCATAGCTGTGGAAATTTATACCATGCTGTCTAATGATTCTACCAATTGGGAGCATATATATGGGGAACAGAATTGGTCCAAGCACAGAACCCTGTGGAACTCCACAAGTAACCCTTGAGAGTGAAGAAGATTTATCATTTAGATGAACAAACTGGAATCTATCAGACAAATATGGTTTAAACCAGCCTAGTGCTGTTCCTTTGATCCCTGCAACATGTTCAAGCCTTTCTAGGAGAATGTTATGATCGACTGTGTCAAAAGCAGCACTGAGATCTAACAAAACCAGAACAGACACAAGTCCATTATCTGAGGCCATGAGAATATCATTAGTAATCTTCACCAGTGCTGTTTCAGTGCTATGATGAGCTCTAAAACCTGACTGAAACTCTTCAAACAGCTCGTTACTGTTTAGATGCTCACAGACTTGATTAGCAACAATTTTCTCAAGGACTTTGGATAAAAAAGGAAGGTTAGATATAGGTCTGTAATTCACTAAGTCATCTTTATCAAGGGAAGGTTTCTTGAGTAAAGGTTTAATTACAGCTATTTTAAATTCCTGTGGTACGTATCCGTTTACTAAGGATAGATTCATCATATCCAAAATGGGGCCAGGAACCAAATGGAACACTTCTTTAAATAATTTGGTTGGAATTGGGTCCAACATACAAGTTGAAGGTTTAGATGAGGCTAATATTTTTGATAATTCCGAAACCTCGACTGAATCAAAACAGCCTAAGCACAACTGAGATTCTACAGTTCTTTCCGATACTGCCTCATTTACTGAGGAAGAAGAAACATGTTTGGGAGGATGCCAATGATTTTATTTTTAATAGAATTAATTTTATTTATGAAGAATCCCATAAAATCATCACTGCTAAGAGCTGGGGGAATAGTTGGCTCAACAGAGCTATGACTCTGTGTAAGTTTGGCAACTGTACTAAAAAGAAACCTAGGATTGTTTTTATTCACCTCTATTAATGATGAAAAATATGCTGTTCTACCTTGTCGAAGGGTCTTTTTATACAGCAGTAGACTGTTATTCCAGGTTAAATAGGAATCCTCTAGGCGTGTAGAGCACCATTTCCTCTCCAACTTCCTAGTATTCTGCTTTAAAGTACGCAACTCTGCGTTAAACCAAGGAGTCAGCCTCCTATGGCTAGCCACTTTCTTTTTTAAGGGGGCTACACTATCTAATGCCAAACGCAATGAGGACGTAACGCTGTGAACCAGATCATAAATTTCTGAAGGGTTAGAGATAGAATTGCTGCCATCCACTGTGTTACCCTGTGACACTAAGGAAAGTAAGAATGGAACAGATTCTTAAAAAATTGTTACAGCATTGTCTGATAAAGCTCCACTATAATGGAATTTTCTTTCAGATTTAAGATGGTCAGTTAAAGTAAATTAAAAAGTTATTAAGAAGTGGTCAGACAGGACCGGGTTATGTGGGTGGACTGTTATTTCCTCACACTCAATACCAAATGTCAGTACAAGGTCCAAAGTGTGTTTACCCGAGTGGGTCGATCCCTGTACTTTTTGAGTAAAGCCAATTGAATCTAAAATAGTATTAAAGGCTGCATTTAGGCTATCACTTTCAGTATCCACATGAATATTAAAGTCCCCCACTATAATGACCCTATCAGTATTTAATACTAAATCAGATAAAAAATGTGAGATCTGATCCAAGAATTGAGAGTAAGGGCCTGGTGGACGATACAAAACCACAAACAAAAATTTTCTTACTGTTTTGCAACTTGGATGAGGAAAATTAAGGGTTAGATGTTAAAAAAAAATGTAGCTATCAATTGGGGTGGGACTAATTAGTAAATCAGAACGAAAAATGGTTGCAACTCCTCCTCGCCCAGTATTTCTAGGAATGTGAAAATGTAAATGACTGGAAGGAGTTGACTCATTTATACTGACATAATCCTCCTGCTGCAACCAGGTTTTTGTGAGACAAAGGAAATCAATGTGATTATCACAAATCAAGTCATTTACTAACAAAGTCTTTGAGGAGAGAGATCTTATGTTTAATAAACCACATTTAATAGATTTATTTTTCTGTTCAGTCAAAGTTGTATTTATTTTTATGAGATTTCCATAATTTGCTTTTGTTGGCTTAACTTTTAATCCATTTAATTTTGGCCGTGGGCAAGACACTGTTTCTATAGGGTAATGGGTGGGTAACAGTACAGAAGAGATGGGTTAAACTACGACTCTCCTTCCTGGTCTGGACCCTGGGTTGTCAGTGTTTTGGAGGACTAATAAATTCGGCCATATTCCTAGAAAGAAGAGCTGCTCCATCCAAAGTGGGATGGATGCCGTCTCTCCAGATCAGACCAGGTTTTCCCCAAAATGTTGTCCAGTTATCAATGTAGCCCACATCGTTTGCATTTAATCTTAGCACATTAATTTACTGTTTATTTTTATACTTTAATTGATCTTAATCCCCGTTCCAGTGTTTCCTCTGTGGGAGCCCTCTGCCCCGGGAGCGGTGGTCGGCTGCGGCCGCCAAGGTGGTGGTGGGGGTCTTGGCCTTGCCTCCACTGGCACCCTGTGTCAGCGCCTCGGCTGCTGCTGTTAATCTACCGCTGCCGGGGCAGATGGCTCCTCTGATGGCGTTTCCTTGCATGGTTCATCTGCACTTGGCCCAAAGTCCTTTTTTACTGTTTCTTTTAACTGTGTGTGTGCATGGGAGTTGGGTTAGGGGGAGGGGGAACTGTGACCATGCTTTTAAATCTGTGGGGGAGGGAAGGGAATGTAGTTTTATGTGGGGTCATTTTACCTGTAAAGCACTTTGTGATGCAACTTCTTGTATGAAAAGCGCTTTATAAATTTAAGTTTGATTTGATCATGTTTATGCATCTGTTTCAGTTCAGTCAGTTGAAGAACTGATGCATGTTCAGTAAAACTCACCAGAGCTCTGTTCTTACCGGAAGTACGATGAAGGAAGGTTAAGGAGTAACTTTATGGAAGTAACTTTAAAGCTGTGAAAACTGTGCTCAGTTAGTTTTGCATTGCATTCAAACAAAGCAGCAACTTCTTAGTTCAGGCTGCCAGTAAACTGGACCAGTAAAGTTTTAAATATCTCCTAATACCTGACAGCCAAAATAGTCATAAGAAAATGAATGTTCAACGACAGTCATGTTCCTCTCTGAAGACGGATGTATGTTAATGTTTTGCATTCTGCACATCTCTGGTAAGAACAAGTGTTTTTCTTTTAAAGCAAGAATTATTTTTATATTTCATTCTAGGTTTTTGTTATGAATCATTGTGACTGCAACAAATTAAAGAAATATTTTTATTTATGGATATTGGCCAATCAATCGTGAAAAGAATACCTTATCACATCTTCGTTTCAGTTGAAGGAAAACCAAACGGCATCTGTGCTTTGAAAGGTTCGTCGGTGAATCTGAGCTGCTCTGCTCCACATTCAGCTGCAAACATGAAATGGTTCGTTGTGTCCAGGAATGGAGCAGGATATGTTTATCGTAATATCTTTGCACATGAAAATCATGGAAGGTTCAGACTATCAGAAGATAGTTCAACTCTGACAATCAGAGATCTAACAGAGAATGATAGAAATCTTGGCTGCTGCAGTGAAACTACTCCAAAACCGAGACCAAATAGCATTCAGCTCCAGGTTACAGGTACGGAGGGTCTTATTACCTCCATTACAGTTATTAAGTAATAAGTTAATTGATGGTTTATGTTAACAACTATCTCAGACCTGCATGTTAAGGTTTTTCCTGCCACAGAGGGACAGAAAGTGACTCTGATTTGCACAACCAGTTCTCTGACTGAAAGTCCTGCAGCCTTCATCTGGTACAAGAACACAGAGTTCCTCTATGAGGACTGGTCCCACTGGTACCAGGAGCTGGTCAGCAGTGATCAGGCAGTCAGATACTCCTGTGCTATCAAAGACTACGAGGATCTCAGAGCCCCTGATGTCTCAGTGGGTCAGTGAGCTGCTTCAGTGTGACCTACGCTGAAGGCAGATTGTGTTCCTACAAACAGACATCAGAGAAACAGTCCTGCTCCATCACATTACCTACAGGTGATGGTACTTTAATCTGATGCTTTTCCATCAACTCTAATCTCTATGATGCAACAACATAAATGTTGATTCTCTTTTTATGATTGTTTACAATATTTACCGGATTAAAATGTGTTAAAAAAAATTTTTTAATTATTTGTCTGACGCACAAAAAATATAACACTTTGAACGTTTGATAGACAAAGTTCTGTACATTGTTCATCATCTCCCAACAGACGTTCACGTTGAAATGAAAAAATTAATCGGAGGCAACATAAGACTGACCTGTAACTCCAGGTGTTCTCTGACTGACCTTCAAACTTCCTTTCAGTTGTATAAAAACACAGCAACTGGTGCACAGAAGGCTGATCAAAACACAGTTACCACCTTATCATCAGAGAGGTTCTTCTGTGCTGGGAAGGATCTTCATGATCTGCTCTCTGATGAAGTTTGTGAGTATGAATGAATGTTGGAGTTAATGTACTGTACCACTAAAAAAGTGAGAGTATTCCTAAAATGTATCTCAGAGAAATAAATCAATTTACACTCTTTTGAAACAATTTCAGTAATTGTTTTCCATTGTGATACTTTATCATTCTAGGTGTTGATAATGACGACTGCTGGAGTGTGAATTATGAGAGCAGGAGAATCTGCGCCCTGAAAGGTTCATCAGGTGAACATCTCCAGCAAATACTCACATCCTGAATACCAGCAGCCACAGACTAAACTCTGGTATAAAGGCAAGATAAATACAAAGCAGGAAGAAGAACAGCTGATGGAGGACAGAGGGAATATGAAGTATCAGGACAACATGAAGAACCAACACATCCTCAGGTTAAACAACCTGGAGAAGAAGAACACAGGAGAATACAAGTTCAGAATGAGAGCAGAGTATTATGGACTGAGACAGTCTGTTTATCCTGGAGTTACTCTGATAGTAACAGGTAAATATGAGTTTATATTTGTAATGGGTTCTCAGCAAACTGCCATATTGTTACAGTATGCTCAGTGTAATAAAACATCTTCACACTGTGAAAATCTAGATGTTACAAACTTTAAAACCTAAAATTTGAATTTTTATGTCTAACAAATCCAAACATGTTTACATATTGATTAATAGCATTTAATATTTTAAATATGGCTATGATAAACCTGTCCTATGGTTGGAGGTATCAGATAATAAAATTACTAAACACATTAGTCACATTAACGTGCAGCACCAGCTGTCCTCTCAGTGAAAACACAAACTACATTTGGATGGCATTAAATTGGCCCCCAGTAATAACGTAAAGAACCTCAGCGTTATTTTTGACAGAGACTTGACATTTAAATCCCATATTAAACAGGTTTCTAGGATTTCTTTCTTTCACCTCTGGAAAATTGCTAAAATTAGAAACATCCTGTCCAGGAGTGATGCTGAGAAACTAGTCCATGCATTTGTTACCTTGAGGCTGGACTACTGTAATTCTTTACTATCAGGAAGTCAACAAAATGCCATTAAAAGCCTTCAGTTCATCCAAAATGTGGCAGCAAGAGTTCTGATGAATATTAAAAAGAGAGATCACATTTCTCCTGTTTTAGCTTCCCTTCATTCCTGTTAAATCCAGAATAGGATTTAAGATCCTTCTTCTTACATACAAAGCCCTTAACAATCAAGCTCTATCATACATCAGAGATCTAATTGTTCCTTATGTTCCTAACAGAGCCCTTCGCTCTCAGACTGGAGGTTTACTTGTAGTTCCTAGGATTTCTAAAAGTAGAATGGGAGGCAGATCTTTTAGTTATCAGGCTCCTCTCCTGTGGAAGCAGCTCCCAGCTTTAGTCCGTGAGGCAGACACTCTGTTTACTTTTAAGGCCAGGCTTAAAATTTCCTTTTTGATAAAGCTTATAGTTAGAGTGGCTTAGGTCATCCTGAGCTAGCTCTGTAGTTATGCTGCTATAGGCTTAGACTGCTGGAGGACAGACTTACCAATTTTCTTCACTCTGCTACTTCCTTTTCTCCTATGACTCTCCAGTTGTATTACAGTACATTCTGTTATTTCGACTGTTAACTTTGTTTTCTCTCAGTGTTTTTCTCTCCATAGAAGATATACCTGGTCTGGTATCCTGCTTGGCTGGAATGCCCTGTTGGACGGGGGGCATTGACTGGGATGATCGTCCCAGTAACTGAACATCCACTGTGTCCTGTTATCAACTTTTTACTTTCTGTAACATAGAAAGTTCTCTTATATCAGATCTTCTGTTCCTTCTGTGTTCTGCTCTGTCTTCTCAAACCCCCAGACGGTCGTGGCAGATGGCCGCTCCTACTGAGCCTGGTTCTGGTTCTGTTGGAGGTTTCTTCCTGTTAAAGGGGAGTTTTTCCTCTCCACCGTCGCTACATGCTTGCTCAGTATGAGGGATTGCTGAAAGATTGCTGTGGTTGGAAAGTCTGCATCAACGGGGCCCAACCTCACGCCAATGACTGATGCAATCTGCTGGGATTCCTTAAATAGGAAACTTTTTAACTGATTGTAATGTTTGTATAAATGTATTGAAATTACCTCTTGTTAAGTGCCTTGGGATGACATCTGTTGTACTTGGCGCTAAATAAATAAACTGAATTGAAAATTTAATTTAATTTAATTTGGTACTTGAACTGTCAGCCTCTGAGTCGGACAAAAACACAGAACAAACAGTGATTAGTCACGGTCGTTATCAGTATTTTCTCCATGTTTTATGAATTAAATTTTCCAGACCTGACCCCGTGAACTGGGTCACAGCATCACGTGACAACACGTCACCAGGCTCCTAAGTGGTTGACGAGGTGCGAATTGACGCCGAAGTTCCGATTTTTCATCTTCTGTGGCAGACGCAAAAATGCGTGTGATGTGCGAATGCACAAAATGTACCACATGAAATCACGCGTGTATTTTCTGATGCGCGTCAAATGCTTCACGCGCGAATAAGAAATGCGTTTTCGCAACCAGAAACACTGACATGCGCCAGCGCTTTCTGCATAGACTTTACATGTAAACCTGACGCCGTTGATGCTTCAAACATGTTCGGTGTGAATGCACCGTTAGTCATCTGACATTCCTTTATAAATAGAGGCACTAAGGAGGAGGCTGGCTGTCCCACTCTGGCCTGCTCTGTCTCATCTAGCAGATACCTTCAATTGTTCATTTTCAAAGATCTCATTATGAAAGATGATTATCTAGAAATAAATGCTAGGTCAGCATTAAAATAATATATTACCATACAGGAACAAACTTTAATATCTGAAGTATTTCTTTCATGATATTTGATTTGCTGATCTTCCTCTCTCTTGTAACTCCTTGTTGTCCTATTACTAACATTACAAATGTTATTATTTTTGTTTTGTCTGCCTGTTTATTTAGTTTGATCATTTCTAATGCGAGGGCCTCAGGTAGTTAGAGTGGTTTGTTTGTCCGTCCATTTTTAAACTCTGTAAATCTCTTTGTCCGTCCATTTTTAAACTCTGTAAATCTCTTTGTACTATTTGCTCTATAAAAAGTGCTCTATGAAGGACTGATTGATTGTGTTGTGCCACAGATAGGTAGGATTTTGGTATGAGTAAATATGAATAATTGCCTAGGGCAATTATTAATAAGATTAATAATTTTATGTAAAAATTACCAAGTTTGGGGCACCATCCTGGTGGACTCCAGGAATATATATTTATATAGCCAAATTGTTCAGTCTCAGTTTATGTTTATGATTACCTGCCTGATAGGGCTGAGATAATTAAACAATAGATGAAGGAATAAGTTATTATGCTGTGGACATTAATTGTATGCATTACTCCAAGTAATCCCAGACAATTTATCTTTAAGATAATGGGAATTTATTAAGAAATAGATCAACCTTAAAGCCAAAACATTACGTCAATAATTCCCATCTATTCTAAACATGCAACTACTACTACAGATCTTAGAAAACAATAAGTGAACATTAAACACAATTAACCCAAACTGGCTCAGGGATGAATAGCTGAGGTTTGGTTCAGAAAGGAAGGGGGGGCTCACTTCAGGGGGCTCAACTAAGATAGCCTGTGGGACAAAGAGTCATAAATCTTAGCTCAGTGCTAAGGTGGAGAGCTGCACCTGTGAGGAGACAAAGGGCCATAAACGTAGCTCTGGCTATAGTGGACAGAGCACATGGGGTGATTCAGCGTCCATGTGGAAGGCCTCTGCTTTAGAGAGAGAGAGAAAATGGGATCCGCTCAGGATAAAAAGAAACAGTTTCAAACACAGCAAATACAGCTCAAACTTATGCGTGCGGCGACGCCAAATGAGCAAACAGGTACAGCACTTAAAAACACTTTAAACCAACAATGAACGAGATCTAACTCTTTAAAACTATATTTTCTCTATTTATCTCCACCCAGACACAATATTAGCATAAACGAACCGGTTCAGTCCTACTTTGCTTTGAAGGAGGTCCAGTCCACTAAGTAAGTAAAGTTTGTTTATATAGCGCCCTTCACAGACCAGGGTCATAAAGCGCTTCACAATTAAAAACATACACAGAGGACAGTACACATACAAGTCAGTTCCAGAAACAAATACAGAAGAAAGCATCATTAATATAATACACAAAGGCTATGTGGGGTGAGGCGAAAACGTCTGCCTAAACAAATTAGTTTTCAGTTGGAACTTGAAACTGTCCAATGACTCTGACATTCGCAGAGACTGGGGAAGCTCATTCCAAAGCCTAGAATGATCTGTCTCCTCTGGTTTTAAAACAAGTGTGGGGGACCATCAACAGGTTCTGAGTGGAGGAACTCAGGCTCCTGTTTGAGACATATGGCAGGATCAGGGCCTTAATGTATTCAGGCGCCCGGCCATGAAGAGCCCTGAAAGTCAGCACCACAATTTTTAAATTAATTCTATGTGTGCCAGGGAGCCAATGTAAGAATTTCAAGATTGGAGTAATATGGGCTCTCCTATGAGTGCAGGTCAAAAGCCTCACAGCAGAATTTTGGACTACTTGCAAACGAGCCAAATCTTTTTTACTGAGACATGTAAGCAGGCTGTTACAATAGTCCAGTCGCAAGGAAACAAAAGCATGAACAACCATCTCTAGCTCGTGACTTGAGACCATATGTCTGAGCTTAGAGATGTTCCACAAATTAAAGTTACAATTTTTGATCAGCTGTTTGGTGTTTCGTTCAAGGGACAACCCTTCATCAAAAGTTACTCCAAGGTTCCTCAGACTTCTTTTTACGGAGCTGCTGAGGTCTTCCTGAACTTCCTGAAACCAGACTGTAAAGTGTCAAAAACGTTGTTCACCTCCAAGAACACTGTAAATTGATTGCAAACCAACTTTTCCAGGATTTTAGCCAAGAACGGGATCTTTGATATAGGTCTAAAATTCTGAAGATCGGTTGGATCCAAGCTAGGTTTCTTCAATTGCGGTTCCACAAAGGCGTGTTTAAGAGAGCATGGGACTACACCACCTGAAAGTGACATGTTAAACATTTTAGTGATCAACGGTCCGATTGAATCTAAAATATTAACAAAGAGCCGGGCCGGAACAACATCTAGACAGCAGGAGGACACTTTCATGCTGTTTATAGTGGACAAAAGATCCACTCGAGTGACTTCCTTGAAGGATGACCAGCTCTGAGGCAGAGGGTCAGCATGAGCTTGAATGGAGGAAGGAGAGGAAGGAAGTTTGTTTTTTATCTCTCTAACCTTGTCAACAAAGAAGTTCAGGAACTCATTGCAACCTGCCCTGCACTGCACGGCTAAAGCAGCAACCGCAGGACAGACAATGGAACTGATTGTGTCAAAGAGCACTTTGGGGTTTCTCTTATTGGAGGCAATCAATTGGTGAAAATATTTAGATCTGGCCTCATCTAATAGATCATTTAGAGAGGAGACAAGGTCCCTTAGATCTAGTCTATGAACTTCATGTTTGGTGGCATGCCACAAGCGTTCAATTTTACGACATGATCTCCAAAGATTCACAATAGTGTCGTTAATCCAGGGACACGATTGTTTACGCTCCAGATTGTTAGTTTTAAAAGGTGCCGCTTGGTCCAAGATGGTAGCACAGTGACTATTAAAAGAGAGCATGAGTTCATCTATTTCAGTGCAGACATTAACAACAGATGAGTCATAGCTTTCACAGAACGTTTCTGCAGTCGACTCTGTAATAATCCTCCTCTCCACTTTAACAGGTAGAGGGTGCGGTTCAGAAGTCCCCAATAAATCAAAAAACACACCAAAATGGTCACTTAGGTGTACATCCTCTACGCTCACATTGGCCACTTGCAGGCCGAGTGTAAAAACCAGATCTAAAGTGTATCCTTTCAAATGAGTGGGGCCTGAGACATGTTGTGTGAAGTTAAAAGCTTCTGTCATGGATAAAAAATCTGCTGCTGGTCCAGAAATATCTTCAGTGTGAAGGTTAAAATCCCCAAGGATTAAGACTTTCTCCAGTCTTAAAATGGATGATAGAAAGTCAGTAAAGCGCAATAAAATGTGTTGCTAGAATCGATTTGCATCGTGTTTGATTCGAATGTAGTAAAATGTTCCATGCTCATCACTCTGCAAGTGAACACGTCTGAATACACGGCTGCCAGACCACCGCCGTGGCGACAGGGCCAGGGCGTCCCGACAGCTGAGCAGCCATCTGGACATAGTTCATTCAAATGAATGAACTCGCCTTCACGCTGCCACGTTTCAGCCAGGAACAGGCAGTGCAAGTCTTTCCTAGAGAAGAGCTCATTTATGGCGAAAGATTTATTAGCAATGGAGCGGGCGTTTAGTAATCCAAAGCGGCTGAACGAAGGTGAAGCGGCTGTGTTTTCAGCTGTGCACTTTGGGATTTACCGCAGACATCTCATGCGGTCACGTGACGTCCAGCTGGTCCGATGATGTTCTGGAGGGGTAAACACAGGAGTCCAGTGCAACGTCGAGGTCCATGGAACGGCTCCATGGGTCAAGTCTGCTCGCTCGTGGAATGGAAACCCGGTGGGACGAGGTGGTGGGACAGCGCTGTTTCCCACACCCAGATGCTGGAGGGGAACGGGCCGCAGCCACCTGTAGCATCGCGCTGGACGAGTGATGCCAAACAACCTCCAAGCGGCTCGTCTGATCCAGACCTGGATACCAGCTCTGCAGCCTCTGCGTTTAGCCCTCTTTTTGGGATAACCCGGGGTTCGCAACAGCAACAGGTACTCCTGGGAAAGGGGGCGAACACGAACGGGGGTGGGGAAGTGTTCCTGTAGCTACCCCAGTCAAGCGGCGTTCCATAGAGGCTTTAATATCAAGGAGAGAGCTGCGATCATTTGTCCGTAGAGACACGGCACAGTCGCTGGCCATCAGAGCTGACATGATGAAAGTAAATATTAAAAATAAAGCAGGAAGCCGACATTAAAGCAAACAGTGCAGCTGACGAGCAGTGGAACGACCAAACATAGGCGCCATCTTGATCGAGGAGGACTACAAATTGGGTCTGTAGTTGAGCAAGAAAGAGAGTTAGGACCTGCACAGGATTTTTAAGGATGGCCTGGAGATCGACGTCGTAACAAACTGTCTTGGAACAGTCCTGAGATTGCTCAACCTGGTTACAGGAACAGGATGAGCACTTCGAAGCTTTGAAATGAGTTCGTCCCGGTCCAGCGGGTCAGAACACAAGAGAATCTTCACCGGTGAGAGGTCCTCTGTTTAGGCGGAGTTTCCCTTGTAAATTCTAGCTGAGAACAGTTTGAAATGGCCGCCACTACCGCTCTTATAGCCCTTTGACCTTGATCTCATCGTTGATGTCACCATTGATGTCACCATTGGTGGCCACGGACCAATAGGAATGTGTTTGGGGTCACTGCTAGGATTGCTGGGAAATGTGGTCTGCTCAGTCCATCTTTGAAATGGCTCCCAGCCATCCAACAGTTTGTTCAGTTCATCTTATGAGAAATGGAATCACTACAATTGATTGATTGAACAACTATGTCGGATGGATCGATGGATGGATGGATGGATGGATGGATGGATGGATGGATGGATGGATGGATGGATGGATGGAAACAGAAATAATTCACAAATAGGCAGTAGGTTTATGGTGTGTAGGTCTTCCGTCAGGGATGAGGTTAAAAGGGTGTCTTTAGTCAATCTGAATAACTTAGAAATGCATGAATACAAATGGGAAATATGTGGAACGTAAACAGCACAGGCATGTAAGACAGAACTGAAATTTAAGCAGTGTTTTAAATGTGATTTAAACAGACAGGTGAAAAGCAAATAAAGAGAACAATTACAGTTTTAGTTCAACTGATCAAAACTACTTCAAAGGTTTTCAATCATGTTTGTTTTTAATAAGAAGAAAAATTGGCAGCTGCCACTGACAGTCAGCATAGGCCTTTTTTGTCTTAAGTCATTTTCACCACTTCCTTCCGCCTCTCCTCTGTATTTATAGACAAATAAACTTAAGAAAATATCCTTCACTATAAACCCTATTTCCCCCCAAGCTTTAAAAACAGCAGTTATCAAACCACTGCTATGTTAATGCAGAACTACAGGCCTGTCTCTAATCTTTCATTCATCAGCAAGGTTATTTGAAAAGCTGTACTTAAACAATTAAATAGTTTTTTTTTCACAATGTCCAACCACTTTGATGTTTTTCAGTCCCGTTTCTGTGCTCACCACAGCACTGAAACTTCCAAAATGTTCAGTGACATCCGCATAAAAACAGACAGTGCTGGTTCTGTTGGACCTCAGTGAAGTATTTGATACTGTTGACCGTGATATACTATTGAAATGACTGGAAAGCTGGGTTGGACTCTGTGGTACAGTTCTTGGCTGGTTCGAGATTTGCCTTAAGAACAGGAACTTCTTTGTGTCAATAGGAAACTTTTTTATAAGAACTGACAGGGGTCATATGTGGTGTGCCCCAGGGCTCAATTCTGGGGTCCCTCCTATTTAATATCTACATGTTTCCCCTAGCTCAAATAAAAACAAGTAATAAGATTAGTTACTAGCAGGGGCGGGCTGGGACAAATATTCAGGGCGGGAATTTGATACCATCCCAGGCCACCATTACGCAATTAACGTAAAACACCAAGAGCGAGTCACTTTGGGTGCCTACTAATGTAAGAGTGTAAAATAAAAAAAACAAAAGCTCTGTTTCTTTCGTCTACAAAATAAATATTTCTGTTCATCTGCAATAACCTGTACTCAAATTGCATAACCTGAAATTCCAATTCATTACTACTATACAGTATAGTAGTAGAATAAATAAAATAGGTCAGACCATCATCCACCTAAACCAGAAACTAATATTTTTAAACTAAGAGGTACCAGACTAGTTATAATTTGACTAAGTGTCAACCATAGTGTCATACCACAAGTGAGCATTACAGAGGTGGTGCACTGCAGATGTGTAGGTTTATTCTCTTTAACACGGAACAAGGAAACTTTAAACGCATGGAAAGAAAATTAAAATGTTGGAGGAAAGACTGACCACTTTTCTTTACTCTGCTACTTTTCTCTTCTACTACTTTCCAGTTGCATGATTTGCAGTTATTTCGACTGATAACTTTGCTTTTTCTTTCCATAGAAGCTACACCTGGTCGGGCATCCTGCTCAGCTGCAATGTTCTGTTGGACGGAAGGCATCCAGTGGGATGATGCTCCCAGTAACTGAACATCCTCTGTGTCCTGTTATCAACTTTTTACTTTCTTTAATATAGAAAGTACTCTTATATCAGTTCTTTTTGTTCTTTCTGTATCTCTGCTCTGTCTTTTTGAACCCCCAGATAGTCGTGGCAGATGGCCGCTCGTACTGAGCCTGGTTCTGCTGGAGGTTTCTTCCTGTAAAAGGGGAGTTTTTCCTCTCCACTGTCGCTACATGCATGCTCAGTATGAGGGATTGCTGTGGTAGGAGTCTGCATCAAAGGGGCACAACTGCCAGTCAATGACCCGATGCAATCTGCTGGGATTCCTTACATAGAAAACGTTTAAACAGACTGAAATCTATGTATGATTGAGTTAAAATGACTTTTCTTGTAAAATTTCTTCAGATGACATCTCTTGAGAATCGGCGCTATAACTGAATTGAATTGAAAGCTGAAAGAAAGAATCCCTACTATAGTAGAACTTTATTGGATAATGCAGTTACTTTTAAAGAATCTGTTCCATTTTGTACTTCCTTAGTGTCTCAGAGAAACAGCAGAGGGCAGATATTCAATCTCTAGTCCTTCACAAATTGATGGTCATAATGTTACTTCCTGATTGTGTCTGTAGTCGACAGCCTAAGCCGGTTAGGGGTGAACGCAGTCAGAAAGACTGCTTAGACTACTGGACGACAGACTGATCACTTTTCTTCACTTTGCTACTTTCTTCTTCTACTACTCTCCGATTGCATTATTTGCTGTTATTTCAACTGTTCACTTTATGTTTTCTCTCCATAGAAGCTACACCTGGTCCTGCATTCTGCTCAGCTCAGCCGTAGTTAAGCACTACATAAAAAAGTACTTTTCAAATCAGTAACAGAAATAACGATACAGCATCACAGGGTTTTCACTAGAGGTCTCTTCTCTGTAAAGAAAATGACAAAGAAGGAAGTGACTTTCAAGTTTCTGAAGCTGTGGTCTGGTTGTTGGACACATTCACATGAATCAGCTTTCACTAAACTGTTGTTCAGTTGAGCCGTTCTGCCTCGGACTATTTTGATAATCTTCACTAAACTGCAGCTGGAATAAGGCAACTACTACAATTCTACCATTACCTTTAGTAGCAGATTTTAACAACAGAGATGTTTTTGTCAGAAGCTGGATGTGTGATGATGGTTTTTATTCTCTGCATCTCAGGTATGTTGAACTGATTTTGTTAAAAAAATATTGAAGATTTTGTAAATTAGCATGATCAAATACAAATTTGCCTGAAGGAGCCTTTATACTGTTTTAGAAAATATATTACAATCAATGAAATTGTGATTGTTTTGGGAATATTGCAACAGAAACAGGAATATTAAATGTTAGTTCATCAAATCTTTGTTTCAGGTGTTGAAGGAAAACCAAACAGCATCTGTGCTTTGAAAGGTTCATCAGTGAATCTGAGCTGCTCTGCTCCACATTCAGCTGCAAACTTGAAATGGTTTATTGTGTACATGAGTGGAACAGGATATGTTTATCATGATATCTTTGCACGTGGAAGGTTCAGACTATCAGAAGATAGTTTAACTCTGACAATCAGAGATCTAACAGAGAGTGATAGAAATCTTTACTGCTGCAGTGAAGCTAATCCCAAACCGAGACCAAATAACACAGACGGCTGTCAGCAGAACATCATTAAGCTCCAAGTTACAGGTACGGAGGGTCTTATTACCTCCATTACAGTTATTAAGGAATAAGTTAATTGATGCTTTATGTTAACAACTATCTCAGACCTGCAGGTAAAGGTGTTTCCTGCCACAGAGGGACAGAAAGTGACTCTGATGTGCACAACCAGCTGTTCCCTGACTGAAAGTCCTGCAGCCTTCATCTGGTACAAGAACACAGAGTTCCTCTATGAGGACTGGTCCCACTGGTACCAGGAGCTGGTCAGCAGTGATCAGGCAGTCAGATACTCCTGTGCTATCAAAGACTACGAGGATCTCAGAGCCCCTGAGGTCTCTGTGGGTCAGTGCAAACATTTATTTCCTCATCAGATTACATCAATTTCTTCGTGGACCATCAGTTTTATCAGCCTTTGGTTTTGTTTAGATTCTGTCACACTGAGCTGCTTCAGTGTGACCTACGCTGAAGGCAGAATGTGTTCCTACAAACAGACATCAGAGAAACAGTCCTGCTCCATCACATTTCCTACAGGTGATGGTACTTCATTCTGATGCAACTCAACTCTAATCTCTAGGATGCAAAAATATAAATGTTTATCCACTGTTTACCTGATGTTTAAACTTTGTATCTGACATCTTGTTTTCTGATAATAATAATAATAATAATAATGTTTGATTATTATGATTAAACAGTCTGACATTGCAGATTTTAATGTCAGAAAACTGTTCATCATCTCCCAACAGACGTTCACGTTGAAAGAACAAAATCAAACTCAGAACATTTCAGACTGACCTGTAACTCCAGCTGTTCTATGACTGAACTTCAAACTTCCTTTCAGTTGTATAAAAACACACAAACTGGTGCACAGAAGGCTGATCAAAACACAGTTACCACCTTATCATCAGAGAGGTTCTTCTGTGCTGTGAAGGATCTTCATGATCTGCTCTCTGATGAAATTTGTGAGTATGAATGAATGTAGGAGTTAATGTACTGTACCTCTAAAAAAGTGAGAGTATTCTTAAATTTTATCTCAGAGAAAAAAATCTATTTACACTTTTTTGAAACAATTTAAGTAATTACATTCCAATGTGATTCTTTATCATTCTAGGTGTTGATGGTAACGGCTGCTGGAGTGTGAATTATGAGAGCAGGAGAATCTGCGCCCTGAAAGGTTCATCAGAGAACATCTCCAGCAAATACTCACATCCTGAATACCAGCAGCCACAGACTAAACTCTGGTATAAAGTCAAGATAAATACAAAGCAGGAAGAAGAACAGCTGATGGAGGACAGAGGTGATGTGAAGTATCAGGACAACATGAAGAACCAACACATCCTCAGGCTAAACAACCTGGAGAAGAAGAACACAGGAGAATACAAGTTCAGAATGAGAGCAGAGTATTATGGACTGATACAGTCTGTTTATCCTGGAGTTACTCTGATAGTAACAGGTAAATATGATGAGTTTATATTTGTAATGGGTTCTCAGCAAATTGCTATATTGTTACTGTATGCTCAGTGTAATAAAACATCTTCACAGTGTGAAAATGTCGATGTTATAAACTTTGAATCATGAAAATTGTATGTCTAACAGACCAAAACATCTGATCTGTTAAATAATATCATTTAATATCTTAGACTAATAAAGCAGTCACATGGCTGGAGGTATCGAATAGTAAAATTACAAAACACAAATCCAGTGTAGTTACATGTCTAGAGCCAATAATACCACAACTACCGACTAAATGTTACTAATCTGTTTACTGACAAGTCCACCTATCTTCCAGAGCTCCTAGTGGATGTGAGACCTGCTGCAGAGGTGAATGAGGGTCAGAGAGTCACATTAACGTGCAGCACCAGCTGTCCACTCAGTGAAAACACAAACTACATTTGGTACTTGAACAGTCAGCCTCTGAGTCGGACAAAAACACAGAACAAACAGCTGATTATAGATGCAGTTAGCAGTCAGGATGAAGGAAACTACTCCTGTACTGTTGATATGATCAGCTCAGCTGTAAATACTCTGACTGTCCAAAGAAGAACAGCAAACTGGAAACCAACAGTTGCAGGAGTTACTGCTGCTCTGTTGGTTCTGGTACCGCTCAGTGTCTTCTTCTATAGGTGATTATTATAGTCATGTTACTGATCAACAACATTTCATGCTCGCATCAATCTTTTTATTTTCCGCTCTTTTTTTTTACCCATTTCACCAACCAGGAAATACAAAACCTCTCATCAGTCTTCTGGAAGTGACAATGTCAACAATGAAAATGAGGTAAAGCTGCATAATTCTTCTTCACCAACACATATATCACTCTATTAATAGATACTAAGATTGTTTGTTTTTGTCACTGAACAGTGTTGCTTAACACTATGGATTCATGCCATTTTTCAAGAGCAATGTGATGTTCACTTGATAAAAAAAAAAAGAATGTTTTCCATTTTCATTAGATAAACACCGAAAATGCGTATGATGAGATCGGAGCTCAACCAGCAGAAATGGAACTTGATTACAGCCAGCTAGTTTTGGAGAAAAGAAATCCTCTTTATGCCAGCATCCAACAGCTTCAAGAACAAGAGCATGTCTCCTATTCTCTGGTCAGAACAGGAACAAACACAAATTCCGACTCGACAGGATGCTGATGATAAAACCCACAACTTTAGGTCTAACACTTCTTAGGAATTTTTGTTTCATTTCTACTTTAAAGACATAAAGGTTTAGATCTAGTTAAAAGGTTGGTATTATTGATAAACAAAAAAATTCAAGAATTCTTTGATTTTTTTTTTTTTTTTTTTTTTTTGCTTAGTTAGGCTCAGAGTGCATCAGCTTGGGGTTTTAAACACACTTAAAATAATTAAATCATGAAAAACCCAAAAAATATTTTGAAAAGGTTCCATTAGCTTTGCTTTGACAGGCTTATCAGTTTATAGTCCGGTCTATTAGTAATTTGGAACCTTATTTTCCTGATCTTAAATTTGTTCCCTCTCCCATATCACATCATCTTCTTGCTACACTGGTTTGGGTGATCTTGCAGCTTGTTTTTGACACCTGACCGCAACCTTTTTCTTGTGTGGTGTCTGATGACCATTATGTACATGTGAAGTATAAAATGTCCAGAAAGAAATTTGTTACAGTTCTTGTTACCTTGAGTATGTATTGACGTTAATCATAATTAATAATCCATTGGTTTTATTAGGGGTTAAGTTCAGTTAGTGATATGCAAGTTAACTCAACAAAAATGTAACCTATTAAATAGTGGGACTTTTACAAGGAATGTTTATAATCTTTATTAAAAAAATGAAGAAAAAAAAATCAAATTAATCCCTTGTCAATCATTGCTTTAGTTCCATTAAAAAAATTAGCATGCTAGCTGTCAATAAAGGTTCTCTCTGCTATGTTAAAGTTCAGTAACATGTTAGCCTTAATTAAAATGCTAAACTTATCATTGGTAAGATTATATTCTGAATATGCCAGTACATTGAGACCTGCTGAACAAAGGTGACTTTGGTTGTGGTTTCTTTCTTATCTTAACTGGGACTTGCACATCAAGAAACTGTGCGACCACAATATAGATTCAAAGACACTGAATTAAACCGAAGGTTTTGTGCAATTTCTATTTTTCATGTTGTATATTTCAACAACAGCTAATCAGCACTTACCCAATAACTCTTGAAGCCAGATCGAGTGCACTGCTAACACTTTTTCTTTATGTAGTTTTAAGGAAGAGAAACTACAATCCCTTAACTGACAACTCTGTAACTAACTACAATGAAACATTGAGCGTCCCTTTCATATGCTTTTCAAGGCTAGCCAAAGAAGTAAAAAAAAATGTATATGGTTATTGATAGGGATGTGTATCGGAAAAAACTGGCGATACGATATTTATCACAATACAAGGGAGACGATATGATATACTGCGATACTATGAGTAAAACTATATATTGTGATTTTTAAAACTGAATTTACCTGTAGAAAAATTGTCACAGCATTCTAAACACTCCAACCTGTTTCATGCATAATACATCCAGTTTTATTACTAGATCTAGTTGATCCCCTTGAACAAACGTGAAAACAGCCACAAACTACCAGTCATACTTTTCATTTTACTATAAAAATGACTGCCATCATTATTGGTTCCATTCAAATACAATAACATCAAGAGATAATAAATAAAGTAATTATTTGATCAGTTTCACCCTTCATGAGTAAACAGAATGTTATAATCACCTTTTTGCAAGTAAAATGGTTCGTTTTTTGCCATTTTGGAAGTATCTATGATCATGAGCCAGTATGTTGTGACGTCGACAGTTAATTCACAAGAAAAAACAACAACACTTTGAGGAATATGTAACCCTTCACAGGTAAAAAGGATGTTAAAATCAATTTCTGGCAAGTACATTGTAATTGTTTGCTATTTTGGGAGTGTCTAAGATGATGCAAAGGAACAAGTATCCTGTGATGGCTACAATAACATCAACAGATGATAATATCATTTTAGTCCTTCATAGGTAAACATGATGTTATAATCCTTTTATGGCAAATTCACTATTTATGCTTTAATCGTGTCACCTTTGAACAAAACAAAGTCATTTAGACATGTCATTTTAAAGCCATAGGAGTTTGATCACGTTTTTTCAAGTGAACATGCCATGGAGAGTTCTTATAGTAGCAAAAAAACACACACACTGAGTGACACTTTCTTGCTGTATTTTATTAAAAAAATAAAGGTATAAATAATATTAGTCTACAAATTAAGCTACACACACACAGACACACATACCTGGAGTGAAAATAAAAAAGAACCTAAATTTTTTTTAAATCACACTGATCATAAAAAAGTTAAAAGTTAAAAAAAAGAAAATAATGTTGAGATGAAAACTCTTGTTCATTACATTTTACTTCATAATTGCAACCGCATGTGTTGAATTGATTGTTGCAAAACTTGTTCTGTATATAGTTTGTTTTTTATCGTGATCAAAACCATTGATCTGAAGCTCAATGCTGATGCTGTCATGTAAATAGTTTTCTAATCAGCAATAAATATAACAATTTCTGATCAACCCATATCAATTGCATGTTTAAAATGACACACGGGTTAAACCGCCCATTTTAAGACAACTCGACCCACTTCCTGGTTAAAGCCCGCCCACTTCTGGGTTAGGCCCCGCCCAGTCCGAGTACAGATACGGATACAGATAATTCATATGGTTAACAGATACAGATAATGTTGTACTCGCTCATCCCTAGTAGCAATGTCAGAGGAGCAGGATAATATCGATCACCGCATCACACATCTTTTCAATCAAGGCCTGACACAGGCTGAAATAGCTTTATGCCTTGCTATTACAGATAATGTACACATTAGTGTGCGTCATCTAAGAAGACTGTTAGCAAGGCTTCATCTTTATTGGAGGCGCAATCTAAGTGACCCTGATGTAGCCATTAATTTGAAAAGTCAAGTCTTGAATTCATTATCACGAGAAAACTGAGGAAAATTATCTTATCACGAGAAAACGGGGGAAATAACAGGTATGACCCTTTAGGGCTTCCGTACTATAGTATGTTATTGAAATTAAATAGAGACAAACATTTGCTAAAGTTCTTCACAAGATCCTTTGGGATTTCTAGTTTCGATATTGTTTGCTTTGCTGAATATAAAGCCGTAAGTTTCGCTGGGAAACACATTTACCTAACCCGTGGGCTGATCGGTTTCTGGCAGACGATCACTTTATGGTACAACACGTGTTATGCCTAGGACAGGCGACACCACTGGTTGGTCAAAAATGGGTTGAAATAACATTTCTTCTTGACTTTACATATTGATTATTAAAACTTGTTTTAAATTAAAGTTCACATAGTTTCAGGGAAAGTTGTGGACCAACAAGGCTTCATGCTTTTATTTGACAAAATTGTTGAATCTGCCTGGAAAGCAGAGGGGTAGCAGAGTCGCTCAACCGTGGTTTTCTGGCTAAACGCGCCTGCTAACCTCCGTTAGCTTCGGTTAGCTCAGTTAGCTCGTAGCTACATCAGCTCAGTTAGCTCGTAGCTACATCGGCTCAGAGTGTCAATCATCCACCCCCAACCTCAGCTCCACCTCTTTGCCCATTATTTATATTTTCTGGGTTTGATGAGACACGTGATGCGGCCAAGATGGCGGTGGTGGAAACCGCCCTGTTGGCTTCAATTCTGCTCTTCAGAAACCTACAGGTGGCATCACAGAGGCTCCGTCCATTTTATATATAGTCTATGATTTTTTTAATCATTCTGCTAGCTTGTGGGTTTGTTTTTAGCGGTGACGTATCACATGACTGAGGCAAGGGCAAGTTATAGCCGGGAGTAACGGAGAGAATCCAGTCATTTTTCCAAATAAAGCACAGTTGAGACTTAGATAATAAATAAAACAGAAATGCTTCCCTACAGTGCCAGTGCCCCCACAGTGGCGGGGCCCTAGGCTGGAGTCCCAGTAAGCCCCTGCTAAAGTCTGGGCATGTCCAGAGGAACAGAAGGGTTTATATCGTTCATATTTCAGAATGGTCTAAATATGAGTTTACGTCTAATTTCCTCCACAGACTCTCTGTTGGATTGAGGTCTGGAGACTGGCTAGGCCACTCCAGAACCCTGAAATGCTTTTTACCTAGCCACTCCTTCATTGCCTGGGTGGTGGGTTTGGGATCATTCTATTGCTGGAAGATCCAGCCACATTTCATCTTTAATGCTCTCACTGATGGAAGTTTTAGCTCAAAATCTAACGTTGCCCAGAAGGTGTGTTTGGGATCCCTGTCATGCTGAAATATCCTGCCACATTTCATCTTCAGTGCTTTTTTTTGCCCAAAACTTCATGATGCATGGCCCTATTCATCCTTTCCTTAGTACAAATCAGTCGTCCGGTCCCCTTTGCAGAAAAGCAGCCTCAAAGCATAATATTTCCACCCCCATGCTTCACAGTGGGTATGGTGTTTTTGGGATGCAACTCAGCATTCTTCCCTCTCCAAACACTACGAGTCACGTTTATGACAAAGGATTTTGGTCTCACCTGACTACTTGGCAGTGTCCCATTCCTTCTCTGGATCATCCAGATGGTCTCTGGCAAACTTTAGACAGGCCTGGACATGTGCTGGCTGCACACTGGGATTTTAATCCATGACGACACAGTGTGTAACTAATAATAAACTTTGTTACTGTGGTCCCAGCTCTCTTCCGGGCATTGACCAGTTCCCCCCCATGTGATTCTGGGCTGTTTCCTCACCGTTCTCAAGATCATGTGTACCCCATGTGGTGAGATCTTGCATGGAGCCCCAGGTCGAGGGAGTGTGTCAATTTTCTATTAATTTCTCCAACAGTTGATCTCTTCTCACCAAGCTGCTTGCCTATTGTAGATTGGCTCATCCCAGTGTTGTGCAGGTGTACAATCTTGTCCCTGGTGTCCTTGGACAGCTCTCTGGTCTTGGCCATGGTGGAGGCTGGAGTCTGACTGTTTGAAGGTGTGGACAGGTGTCTTTTATACAGATAACAAGCTCAAACAGGTGATTAATGCAGGTAACGAGTGGAGGATAGAAGAATTTCTTAAATAAGTAACAGGTCTGAGAGCCAGAATTCTTGCTCATTTGCAGGTGCTAAATACTTATTTTCTGCACCATTTAAAAAAAATTCTCAAAAAATATGTGATTTCCTGGATTTTTAAAAAAATATTCTGTCTCTCACAGAAGTGCACCTATGATGAAAATTACAGATCTCTCATCTTTTTAAGCGGGACAACTTTCACAATCGGAGGCTGCCAAATACTTTTTTGCCCCACTGTAAAAATTTTATTAAAAATAAGTCAATAACAAATCTTAGGCCAGTGGGAATTACATTTATTTCCATATAAGCAATCACTTCAATATATGATAGAAAAAAAAATACAAAACAATTATTTGCCTTTATTAAATGTTTTCCAAGTAGCAGCTGTTGTCATAATCTGTAACATATACTGTAAGTTTTTACTTTACATATGTTGGATCAAGACAGAAAACATTTGGAAATAGGCAGTAAGGAGTGTAGGAGTAATGTGTGTCAGTATGAATACTTTATAAATGCATGGGGGGGGAAAAGCAATTATGTGGAAAGAAAACAGTACAGACATGTAAGGCAGAACTGGTATATCATCACAGCTGCTCTGCAGGGTAATGAAAGTAACCTTCAGTGGTGTTACAGGGTCAAGTTTGTGAAAAATGTTGGAAACCTGATTGGTTCTGTAGATGTTTTTGAGAACACTTGAGTGGTAAATGAGGAGGCTCTTAGTGAAGAAAGAAGGGAAACAGACTGACAGTTTTTGTGTGAGCAATTCTATTTTAACCACTTCCTCAAACTTGTCAACAGTATTCTCACACGAAGAAAATCAAACATTTCTTTATTAGTTTATAGAAAAACTGTAAACCTGGTAAAGAAAGCAGAGAAAGAGGTCAGTGATAAGGTCAATGCTACATGTCTTTTTCCTGATGGATCATTTTTAAGTTCCTTTCTGTGTCAGTTTTCTGTCCGGTTTAAAACTTCTGTTCGCTCACACTCATTTCAGTAGAATCGAGAAGGTGTCTGTGGCTTCTCAAAGTCTTTTAGAATAGCTTTTGTTCTTGAACAATAGTAAATATTCATAGACTTTTATTTGTAGCCCGTCCTTATGGTCTCCTCCTCCGGTCAGCCTCACAGCAGCATTTTTGCCAGAGACTGGAGCACTTCCCTTTTCTCAAACAGGTACATCTGAGTTTCCCACAGCATGTTCACCAGAACCTCGTCGCTCACTTCATCCAGCATCACCTCCTGAGACAACTGGGGACTCAGTCTGCACACACACACACACAAAAAAAATCTTATAATCTTTTTAATGTCTGAATGAGCCAAACAAAGAGCGTTTTATTTTGTCTTTGGAAAGACTTAGCCATCACCTCTTTGTGTTCATATCATTAACCTCTTGGAGGGTTTTCCTTTCCTCACTCACTATTCTGTCCCCTATGCATGTAGCTCTACATGTAGTAACAGATGGCTAAACAGGCGCTCTGAATGTTGAAAGAGTTGATTGATGACTCAGACATGAAAGTAAAGTTGAGCCTCAACTTAACATATTATTGTATAGGAGGCTCCACAGTACATTTCATACCATTGTTAACTAAACTACACATAGCTGAACGAGGCTAAAGCAATAATCCATAAAAAAGGCCTCAAATATAAAATTAGGACACAAAACACACATCAATCCTGATCCATTAACATAAAATATAAACTTACAAAAACAAAGCTTCTCCAAGTCCCAACACAGGTGGATGCAAACAAAGTTTACAGAGTCCTTCTCTGCATGTTTTCCACAAACAAAATGGCGGACCTGACCTATGACCTCCCCATGTGATAAATATCCAAAAATAAATGATGTCGTAATGCTTGGGTTACTTCACAATCTAAGGATTTTAAATATTATGAACTATGTTTTCAATCTACATTTAAAACCTTTGTCGGGTTTATACCATAAAATATGTTCCAATGTGTGTAGTGCATAAATGAGAGCTAATGTGTGAATAAACGGAACAGGAAGTGCTCTTATTTGATAAGCAACAGATAATTGATGAGACTGGGATCACTTAGTCCGTTAAAATCAGATGAGTTGATTCGTT
Organism: Valencia hispanica; assembly: GCA_963556495.2. Lineage (NCBI taxonomy): Eukaryota > Metazoa > Chordata > Actinopteri > Cyprinodontiformes > Valenciidae > Valencia > Valencia hispanica. Next base: position 13,366,401 of record OY747703.1, read on the forward strand.
GAGGTCACTTGGCCCTGCGTGCTTTCAGAACATGCTGCTGATTGTGGAACCGGAGGATTCAGTGGCGCAAGGCATAAGAAAGGTGGAATCTTAAAAGGACGGAGCTCTATGTATCGATCCTCACGCAGGCTACTGTAATTCAATCCATTCAGGGATTTAAATGCAAACAGTTGTTAACCATCCTCAACATGGTATTATCTGCATCCGAAATCTGCTGAGCTGCAGATTTCTCAGATCAGACGGACTCTAAAAGATCAAACACTCTCTGCTCTGTGCACACCATCAACTCCTGCTGCTTCTGCATCTACTTTCCCTCTGTATCATTTAATAACATCAAACCAGTTAGTTCATAGGAGGCTACAGGTTACCAACTACCTTCCGACGCGGAATCATTGCTGGGATGACTTCAGTTCCTCCCTCTGGGTCGTGACCTTTCAGTTCATTGTTAAGCATGGAAAACATGGGGAGATCATGGAATGAAAGGATGATCTGTAAGGCTCCTAAGGTCTTGAGTTTATAGAGCAAGAGTCTAGTCCAAGTCTTTGTTTTTGCGACTGAACTCTAAATCTGAAACTCGACTTAGCGCTCATTTGTGCTGAAAGTACTTATTTCTATGTCTATTTATAATTTATTTGCCTTTTTATTCTTAATTTGTTCAAGGTCCTCTTGTATAAATGCTTCTACAATGAGTTGAGTGTTTTCAAGTCAAAGAACATAATCAAAAATCCCAAAAGCTTTTTTCAGTTTAATTCAATATCATTTTCTCTATAATCTTCCCCACAAAACCTGAGCCTTTATCTGATGGAGCTCAGTGATTTATGTACTACACATAAACTCATGGTTTACTGGACTCTGTAAAGCCCGATTTATACTGTGCGTTTTTCGGCTGTCGTAGACAAATCCTTCGCTGTGAATAGAGTGGTGATGAGAAACGGTACGTGAGTCGCAGGTCTGTGACCGTCTGGTGTGACGGTTTATTTACCGTTGGCAGCAAAGTACATATGACTATCGTTGCCATCTTGGGTATCTGTCGGCTGTTAGTGACGTGTGCTTTTCAGCAACGTATGCTCGCGACGTTGGCGTGTCCCGCTAGAGAGAGACGTCGTGCAGTTTGACTCACTGAAACCTTGGGCCGTACAGCGTGCCACCTCTCTACAGCTTGCACAGCATGACATGAAGCGGTGCTTTGCGACGGCCAAAAACCACACAGTGTAAACCGGGGTTTAAGCAGGGGTCTCAAACTCGAGTCTGTGAAGACCACCTTTTAGATGTGTATCTGCTACATTAGACCCGAATTAAGTATTTGGTCGTTCGTTGGATTCTGTGGAAAATGACTGCATCCTAAGGAGGTTATAAGGCTATTTGGTTCAGCTGTATTAGGCCGGGTATGCATGTAAAAGTTGCAAAATATCAGACTGGGGTTTTGAGAAAAAGAGATGTTTTTTAATGGATGTATTAGCCCAAAAGGGAAGAAAGAACAGGAAATAAAAATAAAAAAAAGAAAATCTGTAGATTCATGACCAGCTGACCTGTGGTAGATGGTGTCGATCATCTCACACCAGGCTCTAGCCCTGTCCACAGCACAGCCATCCGAGTCCGTACACTGAACATTCAGAGGGGTTATAAATGACAGACTCTGGTTCGTTTCTAACAAGAACATTCTGCAAAGTACCAGATAAATGGTCTCAAAAGAGAAATGTTCACAGCTCAGCACTCACACAGTCCACCAACATCTTGCCCAGCTCCTTGGCGCCTACGAAGCTCTTGGCCAGCTCCAGGGGGTTGGAGGGCCTGAAAACATCTACGGACGTCACCACTTCCTGTGGCGGTTTACCTGGTAATACACGACGGCATCGCTGACGTCACTCAGGCACCGCTACAGCTAGATTGTCATTCATGATAAAATGGAAGTGAAAGCAAGTTTTCCTATCATAGAAACTTATGTTTAGCTTTAATTGTAGGTTGTACCAAACTAAAGCCCACACTAGCACAGCTTCTGCAGAGACAGGAAAGGCCTTACTAAACCAAATATAATGATTTTGCATTTAGAACATCATTTGCAGATATTCATGATGACTTAAAAAAAATAAACAACTTTCAGCATCACAAACTGATCTTTTTTAGCCAGCATTACATGACCCACCGGTTCCTAGAGAAACAACTACGCCCAGCTTCTTGACGTCCACTTCATGACCCTGAGAGAGAGAGACAAGAAAACAGAATGTGTAGTGAAGCTCAATGCGGTTTTAGACATCCAGCTGACTCGGCAATACACAGCGTACGAATCTGCTACCTCAGCTTTTAAGGACTTGTTGAACTGGTGGATTTCTGTCATGGCATCTAGGGTCGGGTTGTTGGCTAACAGCCCTCCATCCAGGAACCGGCCCATCGGTCGAAAATAGGTGGGGGCAGCACCACTGGAGCGGGCAGCTCTCCATACCAGTTGCTCTGACATAAATCAAAGATCCCATTAAGACGAAGAAGTTTGACAATCATAGTTTTTATGCAGAAGGTTGGATCTTTAGGAATAAATAATGCAGAATGTGCTCTTCATCCATCTGCTACGGCAACTCAGAAAGGACAAACCTGTCACTGGCTCTAAACCGGGAAGTGTGGTTTCTGCAGTCATTAAAGGGTTTACTGTGAGCTTTAAAAAGGGATCCAATATGTCCCTCCATCTTGCACACGTCACTGCTAAAGGTTTGCTCTCTTTGCTACCATGCTAGTAAAAAAACAAAACAAAAAAAACCTCTCCAAAACAGAGTGTTTTTGGGATGGACTAAATGTTTAGCATGACTGCTCCTTTCAGATGGGTTTCTGGTCTCCTATCTGCTTTTTCTGGGTTGAACAGAATAAATTCAGCAACTCCTAAGGACTCTGACCCTATGTTGAAAGTGATGCAGGTATACGCTGACACATTGTTTTTGGGAATGTCCAGTTATTAGACCTTCTCTGGTCAGTTGTGGGTATTTTGAGTGATTTGTTGGGAAGAGCTGTCCAGGACTGTTTGCTCGGTGATAAAGAACCAATATCAAATATATCAGGAGGATTATCATGGTTGGGGTTATTTCGAAACACTGGGAAAACTATTAAAACTCCACAAGTAGAAGAATGGACCAACATGATGGTCAAAAATGGCTTCATATGAATGAATGCACTACAAATTAAACAGCAGGGATGGTTCCACTGCCCCAGTTTGGGGAACTTCCTGGTCTTATATTACCTTAACAACCAGTCAGTGCCCCTTTTTTAAATTTAAAATGATTGTACTGTGATTTTTTTCCTGTGCAGAGAAAAAAAATATTCCTAAAAACCTGAATTGTATAAAATGAAAAAAGAAGCTAAATTGTAATTCAATTCAAAAATACTTTATTGATTCCAGAGGGAAATTAAGTGTTGGTATAGCTCATATAATTGATTCTTTAAGGAGTCTGTATTGCAGCGAAACTGAAGAAGCCTCCGACTGAAGACGCTCTGTTGTTGTATGACTGTCTCATGAAGAGGATGCTCAGGGTTGTCCATAATTTATTTGATTTTATGAAGAATCCTTCTTTGCATTATCATCTCCAGATTTTCCACAGTTGTCCCAAGAACAGAACCAGCCTTCTTTATCAGGTTGTTTAGCCTTTTTAAATCCCTGGCTCTGATGCTGCTACTCTAACAGATGACGGCTGAAGAGATTACACTCTCCACAACAGACTTGTAGAAGATCTGCAGCATCTATCTGCAAACCTTGAAGGACCTAAGCTTCCTCAATAAGTACAGTCTGCTCTGTCCCTTCTTGTAGATGGCTTCACTGTTCAGTCTCCAGTCCAGTCTGTTGTCAAGGTGAACTCCGAGGTATTTATACTCCTCAACCACCTCCACTTCTTCTCCCATGATGGAAACAGTGTTTGACTTATCCCCGTTTCTTCTGAAATCTACAATCATCTCCTTTGTTTTGTTCACATTCAAGGTAAGACGATTTTTTCTACACCATGCCACAAAGCGGTCCACCAGCTCTCTGTATTCAGCTTCTTGTCCATCTCTGATCCACGTGACAATTGCAGAGTCATCTGAGTATTTCTGCAGATGACGGGTCTCTGATTTGTACTGGTAGTCTGAGGTGTACAGAGTGAAAAGGAATGGTGAGAGTACGGTCCCTTGTGGTGCTCCTGTGCTCCTGACCACCTGGTTTGACACACAATTCTTCAGTCTCACAAACTGTGGTCTGTTTGTCAGATTGTTGAGGGCTCCACCTGTGTCTTCAAGAGTTTTTGACAAAGTAAATCAGGCTGAATTGTGTTAAATGCACTGGAGAAATCAAAGAACATGATCCTCACAGTGCTGCCTGCTTTGTCCAGATGACAGTGGGTTGGTTGAAGCAGGTGGATGATGGCATCTTCAACTCCAACTCCACAGCGATAAGCAAACTGCAGTGGGTCCTGATTCTTTCTTTTTTTGCTTACTCAGGGATGCCAACAGGAGTCTCTACAGGACCTTCATGATGTGGGATGTCAGGGCAACAGGTCTATAGTCATTGATGACTGATGGGTGAGTTCTCTTTGGTACTGGAACAAGGCAGGATGTCTTCCACAACACTGGGACCTTCTCCTGAGTTAGGCTATGGTTGAAGAGGTGCTGCAGAATTCCACAGAGCTGCACTGCACAGGCCTTCAGGACTCTGGGGCTGACACCATCTGGACCTGCAGCCTTGTTCCGGTTCAGTTTCTCCAGCTGCCTCTTCACCTGACTTTTGGAAACAGACAAGTGGGAGGGGGAGGCAAAGGGGGTAGCAGCATTTCCTGACTTGGTTGACGTCAAACTTGTGGAATCAGAAGAGTCCATGGCTGAGGTGAAGGATAAAACATCCGAGGTGTAACAGGGAAGCTGTTGATCAGAGGAGAGTGGGATGTCTGTTTGGCTGGGAACAGGAGAGGAGGATGCTAAGCTAGTTCCTGAACTGAACCTGTTAAAGAATGTGTTCAGTTCATTGGCTCTGTCCAGACCTCTGTCTCTGATCTTGACCTTAAGTTGCTTCTGTATACTCCTCAGTAATTCACTGTCTCCCTCCCTGAAGGCTCTTTTTTCTTGTTTAGCAGTTCCTTCAGGTCACTGGTGATCCAGGGTTTGTTATTAGGGAAGCATCTCACTGTTCTGGTGGGGATGATGTTGTCCACACAGAAGTTTATATAGTCAGTAACACACTCAGTCATGGCATTGATGTCCTCTCCATGTGCTTGACAAATAGTCATCCAGTCTGTGGTTGCAAAACAACCCTGCAGGGCTTCTTGAGCTTCCTGTGACCATTTTCTCACAGTTTTCTTTGTAACAGGTTGCCTCTGAACAAGTGGTTTATATTCTGAACAGAGAAAAACAAGATTGTGATCTGACTGTCCCAGAGGAGGTCTTGGTTTGGACATGTATGCATCCTTTACATTTGCTTAAAACAAATCCAAGGTCCTGTTTTCTCTTGTAGAGCAGATGACAAACTGTTGAAATGTTGGAATATGATCCAGCAGCCATGTCTCAGTAAAACACATAACACTGCATTCCCGGTACTCTGGCTGAGTCCTTGTAAGGGCTTTGAGTTCATCCATCTTGTTAGCCAGTGATCTTACGTTGCCCTTTATGATCGATGGAAGAGATGGCTTGAACTTCCTCTTTCTCTGTCTCCTTTTCGCTCCTGCTCTGCATCCAAGTCTCCTCCTTATCAACTCATCAGGGATTTGTGGCTTCAGTTTAGGTATTATTTCAGCTTTTTCGATGTTAATCAGCTGCTCCCGGCTGTAAACCACATTGTTGCCATGGTTACGCATCATCACAAGCTGTCAAAAAGTGAAAAATTTACAGCAAAAATCCTTCCAGCTTCACAGCACCAAAAACTAGAAAGTATACAGGTAAAAAAAATGCAATCTTCCTCAAGAAAAAAGAGGAACCAATATACAAAAAAACCAAAAACTAAAACCTCCCTCATGATTTTTTATCACATTTTCATTAAATTTATATAAAAATATTTAAATATATGAAAATTATGCAACCAAGGCTCATCTCCCTGAGTGGTGAAATGAATGGATTGAACAACCTGATAATGGCTTAGTGGTTTTATAAAAGTCACTTCATTTCAAAGAGCTCTAGTTTTCTGCATGTTTAACATGTTAGAATATGAATAAACTGAAACATGAATAAAAAAAAAAAAAGAATATGAATAAACTACACAGACGTACAACAAAAAAAAGCAGATGCCTAAAAAATGGCTAAACTGACATTAAGACCCAAACAAGTAACATTTTGGCTCTGCGTTTGGAAACATTTTTATGACTCGACTTTCTGCTGCATATATCTTCACACACACCTTCATCTGTCACCTTCCTACGCTTTCTGGGCGGCTCATCTGTGTATCCTACAATCAACACTTCCTCATCCTCCCATCCTGCAACAACAACATGGCTGGCACTCAAACAGCACAACTTGTCTCCTTCATTCAAAACACAATCTGTGGGAGAACGACTCACTTTGTCGCCATCTAGTGGTGGTAAAGTTCCACAAATAAAAGCACTAGAATTAAACGGGGGATGAATTGAGTTTAAATCAGTACCTTGTGGGATGGTGAGAGGTTTGAAGGTTGCAGTGGTGGTGTACGGGGGCTCTCTGCTGAGAGATGGTGGGTCATAGTTCCTGAAGATATGGAGCTCACCTGGATGTCTGTCGGCCAGAACGCTGGTCACCATGACCCTGGACAGATATAAAAGAGAAAATCGAAAAAGAACGGGTGAAATGTTGGCAGATTCTACACAGGAAGAAGATTTTTAATTATGAGAACAGATCTCTTTAGCGAGGGCTGATAACCGATTTGAGGAATATCGCAATCGTCATCAAAAATACAGATGGGGACTAAATGTAGGCCTATTGTTTCACTTGCAGCTCAATGAAAATGGTAAATTTAGCTTAAAAAGAAAATTTGCAGACAGACTTTTTGTTATTTATGTTACAAAGAAGGTGTGAACAGATTTATTGGCATTACTTATAAAATTCTTAAGTTTTGCATTACTGTTAAGTTAAACATTGAACCATAATTTGTATCACAGGGACATTTGAGCTATTCAGCCTGTTTAAAGACGGTTCTCCCTGGCTCTGCCTCTTTCATGTCTCATTCTAACGGGCTAGGTCATCCTGAGCTATCTCTGTAGTTATGCTGCTATAGGCCTAGACTGCTGGAGGACAGAATGTCCACTTTTATTCACTTTCCTACTTTGTTCTTCTACTACTCTACAATTGTATGCTGTGCTGGTTTTTCAACTGTTAAAGCTGCTATACCGAATCTGCCAAACAAGCTAGCTTTTCAACATTAACACAGTCACAGAACTCTCACCCTTCTCGTTGGCTATCCTGCCTAGGCCACGCCCGCCCCCCTGATATGGGAACGCGCATTGCCACAGTAAACAAGCAAGCAGAAAACACCAGTCACAGTTTTCGTGAAGTAATACGGCGGAACCATCTTATGTTTTCCGCAACTTCAAAGCAGCCGGCTGTTTCTCCAACTCTTGACATATTTGAGCGGAGAACCTCTCTTACCAGTGGTCTTCTGTTGCAAAATGTGGGAGCATGTAATGAGTGGAGGAACCAGGTAAAAGCGGAAGTGCGCTTGACCTGTGAGACAGAAAACCGGATGGTCCAATCGTTGGATTCGGACCGACCTATGTTATTGGATGAGATTTTCAGACAAATGCGACAGAACCACTTATTATTTTGTTTTGGGGTTTTTAATCTCCACAAAATATTAATAGCTATACTATGTTAGAACGTTATTAAGAGGCATGAAAAAAATGTTTTAAGCTAGCTTGATTTGCAGATTTGCCATAGCAGCTTTAACTTTATATTTTCTCCGTGTTTTTCTCTCCATAGAAGCTACACCTGGTCTGGCGTTCTATTCAGCTGTGATGTCTTGTTGGAAGGGGGCATCCACCGGAATGATGCTCCCAGTAACTGAACATCCTTTGTGTCCTGTTATCAACTTTTCACTTTCTTTAACACAGAAATTACTCCTAGATCAGATCTTCTGTTCCTTCTGTGTCTCTGCTCTGTCTTCTCGAACCCCCAGACGGTCGTGGCAGATGGTCGCTCATATTGAGCCTGGTTCTGCTGGAGGTTTCTCCCTGTTAAAAGGGGAGTTTTTCCTCTCCTCTGTCGCTACCTGCTTACTCAGTACGGAAAAGACGGATAGTGGTGAAGTCAACAGCAGAACACAGGTGACTGTCTACTGTGGCTACGTGTTGGCAATTTGGTGGGTTTCGTTATAAAACTTTTAAACTGATTGAATTGAAGCGATTTTTTTGTAAACTGCCTTGAGATTACATGTGTTGTGCTTTGGTGCTGTATAAATAAACTGAACTGAATAACTGAGATGTAAAGAGAGCAAACTTGTTGTTGGCTAGTTTTTTCTCGCAGTTTGGAGCACACTGAACACAGATCAACTTGTCAGCCAAATAAAATACAACCTCTGGTTGATCAGACTGTGGAAACAGAAATATAAAAAACTATTTAATCCGAAGTCAAAGGTCACTTTCAGATCTCACCATCTGTCACATACTGAATCCTAATCATCTCCATGGAAGCAAAACCAGGATCTCCACTACTGACAGAAGAAAAAAAAACAAGATGCAAAATTGCCTAAATAAATGTTGACCAACACTAAAGCTTCTGGAAGAGTATATTCTAGTGAATATTTCATATATTTATAAAGTATTCATCTGAATCAATATGTAAAGGCAAAGTCTGATTTGTGGTAAGTATTCAATAAAGAAAAACTTATCTCCCAATTTTTCTTTTTTGTAAACTTGAAGTTCTTTCAGAGATCATGGGTGTTTTATTTATTGTGGAGGGGTGCCAATACATTTGACCATGTCTGTGATGACTACTCTGGGTTTTTTCAGCCAAGTCTAATGAATATCGTTTAAATCTGGAGAACCTCAGATGCTTGTCAGCAGCTATGAGTTTCTTGACTTTTGCTCTGCACGGTATTAGAAAACATAGCCGTAATCTATAAACATTGATTACTTAAAGCATTTTATCATTTGATAAATATCTTTGTATTTTTAGTTCTAATACCATTGTGTCTTGTTCTGAAATGATCTTTTTTAATATCACATTATGATATAAACCTTGGGAATCGGATATCTGTCAGGTTGGTGTTTTCTCCAAATTCTTTCTTCAGAAAGTCCTCCAGTGGCGCAGATTCGTAGGGTCTCGACCCTTTGAACACCTGCTCCTTCATTCTGAAGTACAGGCAGCGTAGGTACTCCATGGACTTACCTGCACACAGAAGAAACAACATTTTAATTCTGGTGGCACAAAAAAATACTGGGAAGGTTAAAAATAAAGGAAAACACACCATGGATTATTGCTAAAGCAAGGATGCCCCCTGTGCTCGTCCCAGCTACCCAGTCAAAGAGCTCCCTGGTCGGTCGTCCTGCCGCTTTCTCCAAGGCGATCAGCATCTGGATCAGCACGAGGCCTTTAATACCACCACCATCCAGACACAGCAGTCTGTCTATCCTGCGTGGCAAAGGGAACAATATTTAGATAAAAACACAGTTAACCATTAAAAATCTAAAAATAGATGAGACAAATCCATAAATAATACGCTACCTGGAAATTGTAGATAAGAAAATAGGAGGTAAATGTATTATGTAATCTTACAAGTTCATTGCCTAGTAAAAACAGTTACACAACTATTTTAGGCAATAGGTCAACACATATTAGAAGCTAAACTTTGAAAATGAAATCAGATTTTTTTTTTTTACCCCCTTGATTCTAATATTCCTAAACAATATCCAGTGCAATAAACTACCTCAATTTTCACTTAATTAGTAAACCGGTGTGTGTAATCTGGCTTTATTGGAAGAATTACTTTTATTCCTGTTTCTCGAAGGAAACTAACATTTTTGGACCATTGTTCTATCTAGTTTTTCATGCTGTGAAGCTTGAAGGATTTTTGCTCATCATTTTCTTTTTTTTTGGTTCATTTGTTATGATGCGCAACCATGGCAACAAGATGGTTTACAGTCGAGAGAAGCTGATTGACATAGCAAAAGCTGAAATAATACCTCAACCTAGGCCACAAATCCCAGATGAGTTGATAAGGAGGCGTTGTGGATGCAGAGCAGAAGCAAAGTGGTGAGAAAGAGAGAGAGGGAGGATGTTCAACCCATCTCTTCCATCGGCCAATGTAATATAATTGCAAGATGGATGAACTTTAAGCTCTTACAAGGACTCAGCCAGAGTATCAGGAATGCAGTATTTTCACTGAGACATGGCTGCAGGATCATAACTCTGACTCCAACGTTTCCAACGTCAAGCTGAGGTGTTTCAAGATTTGCAGCAAGATGCCGCATATCTTCTACAAGTCTGATGTGGAGAGTGTAATTTCTTCTGCCATCATCGGTTTAGGTAGCAGCATCAGAGCCAGGGACTTAAAACTGGTCAACAAGCTGATGAAGAATGCTGGTTCTGATTTGGGGACTACTGTGGAACCTCTGGAGATGATGATGTCTTTTGTCAGAGCTTCTTCAGTTTTGCTGCAACACAGACCGCTACAGGAGATCCTTCCTGCCCACAGCCATCAACGTTTACAACAAAACACTTAATTTCCCTCTGAGATCAATCAAGTATTTTTGAATTTGAACATGATCCTTAAGTTAAAGAGAACAAACATGATGTTCAAGCATGATGGACTATATAGCTATATCTCAAATTGACGTAAGCACATGTTGGTGTAGATTCTCAGTCATCCAGGATTTGGTGGTTTTGATATTTAAAAAAAAAAACATTAAGGCAACTGAACTTCTCTTGTTATCTTGAAAACAGTTCACCTCTCATCCAAACGGCTTCTTCACAACAGAACAGTAGATTTTTTTAATCCTCAAGGTAAGCACATCATTTATTTAAACAAAGTGGGCTGACCCTAAAGAGCGCCTGGTTACTATCTGGTGTAAACCAGTTCTCCGGAAGCAGTCAAGGAGGACTGGTGCAGAAAGGGAGGGGGCGTGCTAGGAAAGATAAGAAGTGATGGGTTAATACTATATAATGTTCTTGGGTTGAGCAGGACAGCCCATGCAAACTGCTGGTCCTCCTTGTTGATCAACAGGCTGTATTAAATTCTCAACAGACTGAAGGCATCTGTTCTCATCTTTTAGTTATAAAATATCCACAACAGCAGTAAACAAGAGGAAGACGAAGTTGGGGTCAGATGAGAGCTAAAGTAGAACTTTATGAATACATGTGGGAGCTTTACTGCAATAGGAACAAGAAAGTTGGTCAGTGTTATGGTAAAATGGTCCAGTCAAAGTCTAATGTTTCAATCCAATTCAAACCGTTAAGAAAAACTGATGTTTACAGACACTCTCCATTCAATCTGACTGAGCTAAAACAATAAAAAAAAAAATACAGTTCCAAATTTCTCCAAAGATTTCACACACTTACTTCTTTTTCTCCATTTTTGGTCCATCAATTTCAGATTTGCCTATTGCCCCTATTGCAGCCCCCACATACATGATGTCATCAAACCCTGCAAAACAATTTGAGAAAAGCTGCTCATAAATGAGAAGCACATGCTGTCAAATTTCAGCAAATGATGAAGACGGAAAGAGGATTCCGGGACTTCTAAAAGCTATAAAGCGACTCAAAAAGAAGTGTCATGGACATATTTATGATAACTCTAAAACACCAACATAGCAATTTAAATGCAGCATTTTAACTGAAAACAATTTTGCCTCGTATAATTTAAGACAATTCTAAAAACTGCATGAAATGGAATTATAAAAATCTAATCATTTACATAGAAGAAATGGCGAAAAAAAGCAAGCGCCGATGGAGCTGCAAAGCTCAGGGATGCTGGAGTTACCTATGCTCCGAGGCTTGGTCTTGTTTGAGATTGGAGGAGGAGGACGAGGAGGAGGACTGCCGGGGGAAGGAGGGAGGCAGCGCTGGACTCCTACACTACACAGCATGTCCAGCAGTATCTTTCTATTAGGACCTTTTCAGGTTAATTCAAACACAAGCCAACATGGCAGGCATGCACACATGCCACAGAGGACAGAAGAGAGAGAGAGATTAAGATGGAGAAATACATAACAGACCGAGAAAGGAAAGGGAGTAAGCAGAAAGATATGTCGACTGTTAGTAATCGTCATGCATTTTTAAAAAAAAAAATCAATAACTGACAGGAAACTCAATTAAGTGTCTTTACATGTAAACAGGCCAAAAAAAAACTCAAGACATTATAATCTTCCAGTAAATATGTAGTATTTCTATTTCTGCTATAATATTAAATACATATTTTAACAGTTTAGAGAGAGAAAAAAAACACCACTCACTTTTTTGTGCTTTAATGTCTTTTAAACACTTTGCATAAACATGTTTATGAATTATGAATAAGTTATTCCTACACACTAGCTTTATAAAATCAGTTAAATAATCCCATCATTTTAAAATAGTTTATATTTATGTGTTAAGGCTATGTTTTTACTTTCACAGTTTTTAATGTTGTAAATTTGATCTCTTTTCACAGTAAAATGATTATTTACTTAATTTAAGAGCAGTTTAAGGGTAAGAACGGTTTCTGACCTGATCCAATTAGATTTTGTTTCCTAATTGAACAACAACGATAAAGGAATCCTGATTTGGTTAAAAATAACTTTGTGCAATGAGACGACATCTACTGTGGACTGGACATTTATGATGCATTACATCGTATCTGATGTAGAAAAAAAAGAAAGTTGCACACTAACAGTATAATGGCCTTGGAAACATTGTTAGAATACAATGCTTCATGGATTAATTTACATACAATGAAGAAGGACAATCTGGTGGTTTATCATTGGGTATTTCAGCAGGATGATCCAAAACATATGGCCTGGTCCACACAGAAATGGTTCGAACACAATATCAACTAATTTATTTCCTCCACTGAGACGCAAAGGAACTCAACGTCAAAATCGGATTTCTGTAAGTTTTTAAGTGAAACATTATCAAATCAGTTCATTTCAAGTGTTTCCACAAATTTTCTATTAACCAATAGTCCAATAAACTGACTTTTGACCAGAGTCTAGGCATCATGTTTTACTGTAATGTGATGAGCAACTAAAAAGGCAAAGGAATCCTCGTAAGAGTGAAGGGCATCATAAACTCTTAATACGGTACTCTACATCATGGAAGAGAACATAAAACTGAGGATTAGTTGTGTTCTACTTTAAAATGTAAAAAAAAAAAAAAATATTCCTCATTTTATGCCTCTAAAGTTTCACTCATTAATTAAAAAACAAGACTTCAAAGTACAGAATTTGCACCAAACTTATGGAACACCAAACTACTCAAAATTAAATAAATAAAAACCCCATTGTGAAATAGATATCTGGATAACAATTAATAACAATTAATAACAAATATATAACGTGACAATGAAATTGTTAGAATTTTATATATATTCAGTTTTTTAAGTTCAATAGTATGAAATGTTTTTCATTTTCCTTAAAAAAATCTGTTTCTTAATATAATACATTATTTTATTGTAAAATATTTGCTAATAATGGGAATTATTTTTTAGCCATTTTTATTTAATTTCATCAGTTTTTATTGCAAAACATCATTTTTCCAAAGTCAGTTTTTATTTCATATTGGTGTTTTTCCCAGTGGCTTATTTATTTCAGAATGTCACTTTTCAGCAGAATAACTTCATCTGCCAATCAGAGTCAGTGGGTGGGACCTGCATGCTCATTGGCTGGTTCTTAAACACCAATCTTCCTGGACACCCATTCTCACTCACTGTGACTGAGCAGCCTGCTGTACAGCTAGAAACGACATGCAAAGAGTCAAGAGTTGGAGTTGCATGAACTTTGTTCATCTCTGGTTACTCTAGCAGATCAAACTGAGAGGAATAATTTATCAGAGAATGCCATTTTGAATCATTTGGATGATGTCTGACATCAGAGTTATTGCTGATATGTTCTCTTTGTCGTCCTCCGAGTTGTGCTGGATGACACAGAAAACATATCAGCAACAACTCTGATGTCGGACAGCACTAAAGTCTTCAGTATTGTACCTGGGATGATTTCAAAAATATTATCCAAACAACTCAAAATGGCATTCTCTGATAAATGATTCCTCTCAGTTTGATCTGCTAGAGTAACCAGAGATGAACAAAGTTCATGCAACTCGGACTCTTGACTTAGCATGTCGTTGCTAGCTGTACAGCAGGCTGCTCAGTCACAGTAGTGAGTGAGAATGGGTATCTAGGAAGATTGATGTTTAAGAACCAGCCAATGAGCATGCAGGTCCCACCCACTGACTCTGATTGGCAGATGAAGTTATTCTGCTGAAAAGTGACATTCTGAAATAAATAAGCCACTGGGAAAAACACCAATATGAAATAAAAACTGACTTTGGAAAAATGACGTTTTGCAATCAAAACTGATGAAATTAAATAAAAATGGCTAAAAAATAATTCCCATTATTAGCAAATATTTTACATTAAAATAATTTATTATATTAATAAACAGATTTTTAAAGGAAAATGAAAAATATTTCATACTATTGAGCTTAGAACTTTATATATATTCAGTTTTTTTTTTCACAATTTCATTGGCACATTATATATTTGTCATTATTGTTCATGTAGATATCTATTTCACAATGTTTTTATTTAATTATTTAATTTTGAGTAGTTTGGTGTTCCATACAAACTTGGATAAAGCTCATCCTGAATACCTTTACTTGTTAAACAACTGCATCTCTGTTATTTACACTGCACCACATGCTTTTAAGTAAGACCCACTGACCTCTGTCTTCTTAGTTTAGAAACAACTTTTTTTTATTGTTAGAATTTTCTAACAAAACCAGACTAGCAGAAGTCGCTTTCCCTTAAAGACACAGCGTAGCAGTTAACCTCTCTCACCTTTGCTGGTGCGAGCAGCGATGAGCCCAGGTGTTTCTCCCAGGTCATTGTGGATCTCCACATCCGCACCAAACACGATCAAACCTTTAATCAACTCCATGTGGTCCATCTAATAATAACAGATAACCAAATATATATATATTTATATAATTGTTTTTAGGAAGAAACTGGACTCATGCAACTCTGATTTAAAACAAACAGATCAATTTACTTTAACTGTACACAAAAGTCATGGTTCGGTGCGTTTTCAGTCCACTTCAATCAAGAAAACTAAATACAAATATGTATATGATTTTTTTTCTTTACTTTGAACAGCAGTAAACAAAGAACCTTCCATTTCTGAAATGCATTGGACTGTATTATGCTCAATAAATTAACCAAGTAGAAAGTATAGAACTGATGTAGATTTGATTGGATTTTTTTTTTCTAAATAAAGTAGCAGAGGCAGGGACAAACAGAGTAGAAAACAATATAACCACTTGAAAACAGTCAGCGATTAATGTTTAAGAATGTGTATATAATACTTTGCCCATATTTGAGTGAAAACATGCTTAAATCACTTTGGAGTTGTTCTGATATTTAGACAACCTAGTGTCCCAGCTGGACCTGAACGCAGCATGGGCAGCTGTTGGGAAAATCCCTTCTCATTAACTGGACATTGTTTCAGCTGAGTAATTTAGTTCAGTTAAGTGTTATGTACCTTACTGCTGTTGAAAGATTTGTTGGCTGACAAAGTTCTGGTTCGGTCCATCTTTATTTTTCTACTATAGCTGCAGATTGTTCCCAAATAGCAGAGTTTAGAGATAGATGGGAGTGCTTACTGTTTTGTTGTCACTTGTTAAAGTTGCACTACAGTGTGCTGCTCTGCGCTCTGAGTTCTGCACATAAACATTTTGTTTATGTGCAGAACAAGTACCCAAAATCCACGGTATGAATATGTATACCGTTACACCCCTAGTATAGGTCCATAAGATATTATTGTTTTTTTTGTTTTTCCTTTCTTCAAAAAAGATCGACAAAATCATGCGTCTGTTAAAAGGCAAACCTTCATAGCCAGGTGCAGAGCTGTGTTTCCGCCCTGCCCCTTCAGGTTGGCGTTGGCCCCGTGGGTGAGTAGCACCATGGCGGCCTCGAAGCGGCCCTTTTTGGTCAGAACGTGGAGGGCGCTCTCTCCGGTCTTACTGAGGTAGTTGATTTCACAGCCGCGGTCCAGCAGCATGCGGCACATCTGGCGGAGAGGAACCAAAACGGACGCCGTTTCTCAAGTCTCGAACGAATCGACAACAAGCCAAATCGTCTAACAACTATTTCTCTGGGTGTGGTAGTAGCTACCTCGGCTGTTCTAGCCCAGTGCAGGGGCGTCCCTCCGTACACAGAGTCTTCGGCTTGGAGCTGGGATGGATCCGCTTTGAGAATCTCCTCCACACAGCTGACAAACAAGCACAAGAAATTAAACTATCCGAAATGTATCACATAATTGACTTCACATTTACTAAACTGAATCATTAATAGTTTTTTCATGCTTATTGCACAGAGGAATCTGGCATTTATAGCCGATTCTGGGTTGCTTAATAGGTTTGTCAGTGTTTTTGGAGTGTTATGAGGTCGTTTTAAATAAATATTTCACTACTTCCGTATGTGTCAATATCACCATAAAGTGCCTTTTGGTGTCCTCATCAGAGTCACTCAATCATCACAAAAATGTAGCAGAATGATGAAAGTCTGGGGTCTTATTGTAAATGGCCAAAAATTTACACACACATTGGCACAATGATAAGTCTCTTATAATATGTTTTTTTCATTTTATAAACTTTTTTTAAATTGGATGTACACTACCGTTCAAAAGTTTGGGGTCACATTGAAATGTCATTTTTGAAGGAAAAGCACTGTACTTTTCAATGAAGATAACTTTAAACTAGTCTTAACTTTAAAGAAATACACTCTATACATTGCTAATGTGGTAAATGACTATTCTTGGTGCAATATCTACATAGGTGTATAGAGGCCCATTTCCAGCAACTATCACTCCAGTGTTCTAATGGTACAATGTGTTTGCTCATTGGCTCAGAAGGCTAATTGATGATTAGAAAACCCTTGTGCAATCATGTTCACACATCTGAAAACAGTTTAGCTCGGTACAGAAGCTACAAAACTGACCTTCCTTTGAGCAGATTGAGTTTCTGGAGCATCACATTTGTGGGGTCAATTAAACGCTCAAAATGGCCAGAAAAAGAGAACTTTCATCTGAAACTTGACAGTCTATGCTTGTTCTTAGAAATGAAGGCTATTCCATGCGAGAAATTGCTAAGAAATTGAAGATTTCCTACAACGGTGTGTACTACTCCCTTCAGAGGACAGCACAAACAGGCTCTAACCAGAGTAGAAAAAGAAGTGGGAGGCCGCGTTGCAGAACTGAGCAAGAAGATAAGTACATTAGAGTCTCTAGTTTGAGAAACAGACGCCTCACAGGTCCCCAACTGGAATCTTCATTAAATAGTACCCGCAAATACCAGTGTCAACATCTACAGTGAAGAGGCGGCTGCGGGATTCTGGGCTTCAGGGCAGAGTGGCAAAGAAAAAGCCATATCTGAGACTGGCAAATAAAAGAAAAAGATTAAGATGGGCAAAAGAACACAGACATTGGACAGAGGAAGACTGGAAAAAAGTGTTGTGGATGGATGAATCCAAGTTTGAGGTGTTTGGATCACAAAGAAGAACGTTTGTGAGACGCAGAACAACTGAAAAGATGCTGGATGAATGCCTGACGCCATCTGTTAAGCATGGTGGAGGTAATGTGATGGTCTAGGGTTGCTTTGGTGCTGGTAAGGTGGGAGATTTGTACAGGGTAAAAGGGATTCTGAATAAGGAAGGCTATCACTCCATTTTGCAACGCCATGCCATACCCAGTGGACAGCGCTTGATTGGAGCCAATTTCATCCTACAACAGGACAATGACCCAAAACACACCTCCAAATTGTGCAAGAACTATTTAGAGAAGAAGCAGGCAGCTGGTATTCTATCGGTAATGGAGTGGCCAGCGCAGTCACCAGATTTGAACCCCATTGAGCTGTTGTGGGAGCAGCTTGACCATATGGTACGCAAGAAGTGCCCATCCAACCAATCCAAATTGTGGAAGCTGCTTCTAGAAGCGTGGGGTGCAATTTCTCCAGATTACCTCAACAAATTAACAGCTAGAATGCCAAAGGTCTGCAATGCTGTAATTGCTGCAAATGGAGGATTCCTTGACGAAAGCAAAGTTTGATGTAAAAAAAATCTTATTTCAAATACAAATCATTATTTCTAACCTTGTCAATGTCTTGACTCTATTTTCTATTCATTTCACAACGTATGGTGATGAATAAGTGTGACTTTTCATGGAAAACACAAAATTGTTTGGGTGACCCCAAACTTTTGAACGGTAGTGTACATGATTTTGGCATGTCCCACACACTGCTCGGTTAACTATAGTGTGTGAAATAAGAGGTTAAATCATAATTCTTTTTACATGGTTTTATATTCCACAACAACTTGCATAAAAAAATGAAATAAAACAAGTCCTTTTGATCATATTTGTTCCATTTTCATAATCATATTAAACATTTTGTGCGTGTCCCTGAAATCACTGTCCACCCTGTCATTATGTGATAACCGGCCCTTTAAGAAACCCTCTGATATTTTCAGTGACATCACTACCACTATTTTATCTTTCTCCCATTGAAGCTGATACAGTGGATAGTTGCAAAGAAAGTATTTACACTTATATTTCCTATTTTTCATCAAAGTATGTATGCAGTTGGGTGTTGTCAAGCTGAACATGTCCACTCTGTCATAGTAAAATATCAATTAATATATAAACTATCAGAAATTTGAAATATATCTGTTAAACAGTGTATAGTCAGCTTGCAAACTGAATCATATTGCTAACTTAAGGTCCACCATGTGCTCATTAAATGCTAACATTAGTCAAAAATGTCCACCCTGTCATTGTCCACCCTGTCAGCAAGCCTCCCACGACAGGGTGGACATGGTTAATGAAAGGAACATATTCATAGTTTAGGCCATATTCTGATAATGTTACATATATTAAAAACAGCTACTATATGCATTTTATAACAGTACATTTTATAGTCAGTGGATAGAAAGAGGGGTCATAGTAAGAGTGGACTTTTTGGTGATATCAAGATCAGCATGCCTAGTTTATATGGACCGTTAATTAAAGTGTGTAAGGGAATGTTTTAAATTGTCTTTTTCAAGGAATGAGCTCAAAAGGAGCTGAGATAGCAAGGAGATACAGGGAACGTTGTGATACCGACCCAGACAGGAGAAGAAAGTACCTGGAGAAAGAGAGAGACAAATGGAATAAAGACAGAGAGTTTGGGAAGAAGAAAGGTGTCAGTGAGCTCAGTGAGAGAGAGAAGAGGGCAAAAAGAAAAGCAAGAGCAAGAAACAGGGCCAGTGATTTGCTACAATCAGAGACACCACCCAACTCCCCAGCAGCTGCTGAAACTACTGAACATCAGCCTGAGCCAGGGCCCTCCAGGAGAGGCTTCTCCATTTTAGGCGCCATATTTTTAATATCAAATGGCAGTTTGATGCCTACAAGGAGCTCAGAAAGGGGCTTGAAGCACAATGAGTCCCTCTTGCATGTAGATTTTAGCAAAAATTATTCATGCAAGTACAGCAAAGAAATCCAATCTGTGCATTTTGGAGGTTCACATCAGCAAGCCAGTCTGCACACTGGAGTGCTCTACACCGCTGGTGAACAAGCCCCACACACCTTTTGTTCCATATCACCCTCAAGAAGACACGACCCTGTGGCCATCTGGGCCACAGGATGTCTTCCACAACACTGGAACCTTCTCCTGAGTTAGGCTAAGGTTGAAGAGGTGCTGCAGAATCCCACAGAGCTGCTCTGCACAGGCCGTCAGGACTCTGGGGCTGACACCATCTGGACCTGCAGCCTTGTTCCGGTTCAGTTTCTCCAGCTGCCTCTTCACCTGACTTTTGGAGACAGACAAGTGGGAGGGGGAGGCAAAGGGGGTAGCAGCATTTCCTGACTTGGTTGAAGTCAAACTTGTGGAATCAGAAGAGTCCATGGCTGAGTTGAAGGATAAAAAATCTGAGGTGTAACAGGGAAGCTGTTGATCAGAGGACAGTGAGATGTCTGTTTGGCTGGGGACAGGAGAGGAGGATGCTAAGCTAGTTCCTGAACTGAACCTGTTGAACAATGTGTTCAGTTCATTGGCTCTGTCCAGACTTCCATCTATCCAATCCTTCCCGTCATTAAAGCCTGTGATCTTTCTCATTCCTGACCAGACATCTCTGATATTGTTCCTTTGTAGTTTGTTCTCCAGCTTCTTCCTGTATGCCTCCTTGCTGTCTCTGATCTTGACCTTAAGTTGCTTCTGTATACTCCTCAGTAATTCCATGTCTCCCTCCCTGAAGGCTCTTTTTTTCTTGTTTAGTAGTTCCTTCAGGTCACTGGTGATCCAGGGCTTGTTATTAGGGAAGCATCTCACTGTTCTGATGGGGATGATGTTGTCCACACAGAAGTTTATATAGTCAGTCACACACTCAGTCATGGCATTGATCTCCTCTCCATGTGCTTGGCAAAGAGTCATCCAGTCTGTGGTTGCAAAACAACCCTGCAGGGCTTCTTCAGCTTCCTGTGACCATTTTCTCACAATTCTCTTTGTAACAGGTTGCCTCTGAACAAGTGGTTTATACAGTGGCTTGCAAAAGTATTCGGCCCCTTGAACTTTTCCCCATTTTGTCATATTACAGCCACAAACATGAATCAATTTTATTGGAATTCCATGTGAAAGACCAATACAAAGTGGTGTACACGTGAGAAGTGGAACGATAATCATACATGATTCCAAACATTTTTTACAAATAAATAAGTGAAAAGTGGGGTGTGCGTAATTATTCCGCCCCTTTGGTCTGAGTGCAGTCAGTGGAAGGAGTATGGCACAACTGTAAACCTACCAAGACAAGGCCGTCCACCTAAACTCACAGGCCGAACAAGGAGAGCGCTGATCAGAAATGCAGCCAAGAGGCCCATGGTGACTCTGGACGAGCTGCAGAGATCTACAGCTCAGGTGGGGGAATCTGTCCATAGGACAACTATTAGTCGTGCACTGCACAAAGTTGGCCTTTATGGAAGAGTGGCAAGAAGAAAGCCATTGTTAAAGGAAAACCATAAGAAGTCCAGTTTGCAGTTTGCCACAAGCCATGTGGGGGACACAGCAAACATGTGGAAGAAGGTGCTCTGGTCAGATGAGACCAAAATGGAACTTTTGGGCCAAATTGCAAAACGCTATGTGTGGCGGAAAACTAACACTGCACATCACTCTGAACACACCATCCCCACTGTCAAATATGGTGGTGGCAGCATCATGCTCTGGGGGTGCTTCTCTTCAGCAGGGACAGGGAATCTGGTCAGAGTTGATGGGAAGATGGATGGAGCCAAATACAGGGCAATCTTGGAAGAAAACCTCTTAGAGTCTGCAAAAGACTTGAGACTGGGACGGAGGTTCACCTTCCAGCAGGACAACGACCCTAAACATAAAGCCAGAGCAACAATGGAATGGTTTAAAACAAAACATATCCATGTGTTAGAATGGCCCAGTCAAAGTCCAGATCTAAATCCAATCGAGAATATGTGGCAAGATCTGAAAGCTGCTGTTCACAAACGCTGTCCATCTAATCTGACTGAGCTGGAGCTGTTTTGCAAAGAAGAATGGGCAAGAATTTCAGTCTCTAGATGTGCAAAGCTGGTAGAGACATACCCTAAAAGACTGGCAGCTGGAATTGCAGCAAAAGGTGGTTCTGGAAATTATTGACTCAGGGGGCTGAATAATTACGCACACCCCACTTTTCAGTTATTTATTTGTAAAAAATGTTCGGAATCATGTATGATTTTCGTTCCACTTCTCACGTGTACACCACTTTGTATTGGTCTTTCACGTGGAATTCCAATAAAATTGATTCATGTTTGTGGCTGTAATGTGACAAAATGTGGAAAAAAGTTCAAGGGGGCCGAATACTTTTGCAAGCCACTGTCTTCTGAACAGAGAAAAACAAGATTGTGATCTGATTGTCCCAGAGGAGGTCTTGGTTTGGACATGTATGCCTCCTTTACATTTGCATAAAACAAATCCAAGGTCCTGTTTTCTCTTGTGGAGCACCTGAAAAACTGTTGAAATGTTGGAAGTGTAGTAGCGAGCGAGGCATGATTAAAATCACCAGATATTGCCACAAATGCATTGGTGTGCTGTGTCTGTAGCTTAGCAACCACGGAACTGATGACATCACATGCATTCTCGGCAACGGCTGAAGGTGGAATGTAAACAACTGCCAAAATTACACTGGTGAACTCTCTTGGTAAATAATATGGACGAAACCCTACTGCCAAGAGTTCGATATCCGGGCTGCAGAGAAGACACTTCACAGTAAGATGTCCTTGATGACACCATCTGTTGTTGACAAGCACTGCTACTCCACCACCTTTTCTTTTCCTGCTCGTTTTCAGATCTCTGTCTGCTCGTACAGTCAGGAAGCCTGGCAGACAGACGTTGGAGTCTAAGCCTCTGCATGGAGGTATGTCGAACAGCAACTGACGAATTGAGCCATGTCTCTGCAGAACATGGGAAACTGTTTGGAGATGTGTGTAAAAGTGTTCTCTGTAATGTTCTGTTGTTCTCACATGAACTGTTCTCTTAAAACCATTTGTTCTTGTTGTGGAGTTGAAGGTTTGCTTTTAAGGCGACTTTAATGGCTCATTTAGGGTATCTTTATTCAGTGGCCGCATGCAGGTAGAGTGGACCAATGCCAGTCTGTTCAACCGGGGATTTCCCCTTAAATAGGAAAAGATATCTGGCTTTCTTTTTTAAAATAGAACTTTCTTTATATGTCTTCATTTATGAACTGTTCAGTCATGTTTCACTACATGTCCACCCTGTCATGTCTAAGGTCCACCCTGTTATTTCTTTGTCCACCCTGTCATTTTCATGTTTTATGAAAATAAATAAAATACTTTCACAAGTTAGAAGAACCTTTCGTGTGATTTTTTTATAAACAACTGAAGGCCAAATAGTATTGTATGAAAGTTTGACTGGATATTGTTGTTAGATATTATTTAGAAAAGATAGTGTAACTCGCACAGATTTTGTGGAAGGACAAATTTTTTTGCGAAAATTTAACTATTATCCAAACACTTATCACAATAACTGAAACATATTGTTTAAAAGGGACTTAAAAGCTTTCAAAAAATGCAAATGTTATAATCACTATGTAATTACAATGTACTTGCGCTACTATGAATGTGTCCCTGACAGGGTGGACATTTTCCGCCGTCTGCATGTACTTTGTTTGCTTGGAGTTAATTTATAAAAAGTGTGGGAGCTTGACCAACATGCATTTGTAACAGTTTGACATCTGCTTAATACAGTAAATATGAAGTTTGATGGAAAATCTGAGTTTTTTGGTGGGGTAATGGGTAAAGCCTCAAAGGTACCTTATGGTGATATTGACTCGTATACACGATTATCACAAATCAAACAGCTACAGTAATAGGATCATAAACATTTATTTCCACTGATTCAATTAGAGGAACAACCAGCAAAGCCACTTCCTTCCTGGAGACCATGTAGCCCCTTGTGTCACAGAGAGCCTCTGCTGCTCTTTCTCGAGCTCTTTGTTCACTCACCCCTTCTCGCTGTATTTCATGGCGGTGTGGATAGGATTTCCTATACTGCCGATGATGTCACACTTCGCCCCACCCTCCAGCAGGGCTTTAACGGACTCCACCCGTCCCAGACGGCAGGCCACGTGGAGCGGTGTCTCTCCGTTGGCGTTGAGCTCGTTCACCCCCGAGCACAGCCGAGCACACAGAGCCTGGATGGGACGGCGTGGAAGAGGAAAGTCAAAGGAGGGACGATTGCTTAACTATAGGGTGTAAAGCTGTAGTTTTTCCAGTACTTTACAGAGATACCAGAGACCGACCAATACCCAGTCTCCAGTTGTATTAAACCTTTGACCTGACGATACAGATTTAAGGCAATTCTGATTCCTCTTTAACCCTTGCAATATTATCGGAAGATACATAAACTCCATTCAAAATACTTCCCTGAGCCACCCTGCCCCCGAGTTGTCATAAGTTATATTAGAAGCCGAGCTTAGGTCACACTGAGTGTGTGAGAGATTTCCGAAAGAATGAAGCTGAAAAGGAAGTGTCGTCCATAACAGACAGAGGTTAAAAAGCGGGATGTACGATATATCGGCTTCAACATCGGTATCGGCCGAAGTTAGTGAATTTTGAACATGTTAGTATCGGACCGATAAGTCAACAGCCGATGTTTGATTCCATCATGTTGCGGGGGGAGGGGGTTGGCCATGTGGTATTCATTTGGTCATGTGACGGCGATAGTGACGCAGCACAGGATTATGGGGTGTTTAACTGAAGCAGAGGAGCAAATGTAAGCGGTCTGGCCACTTTTACACGGTGTCGAAATATAATATTGGTTTTGGGTAGGGATGGGTATCATTAAGGATTTATCGATACTACTACTCTTAACGATACTCCTTATCGATCCGGCACTTTATTGGTATCCTTATTGGTACTTTTTTTTTTTGAAAGACTAAAACAAAAGGGGCAAAACACAAATAATGAACTGTAGTTTAAGAAATTTTTTTTTAACTTAGATAAGAAGGAAGCTGTTGTTCAAAAATATCCAGCATTTATTAATTGTAAGAATGAAATGGCAAACTTATGTCCATGCTTCACATGTTTGCTTTGCATACAAACATACATACTTGTTGTATCTGATTCAGGGGTTGTTGTTGGTGCAGCACTCAGGCGGTCAAACACTGTGCATCTTTCGGTTTGTAGTTGGTGTATTTTTGCAAGGTCTTTGGTTAAATTACTTGTGTTCCTGCCTTTGCAAGCAAAGCTTTTATTACATGTGTGACAGCGTGCATTGTCGGCATCTATTTTCGTAAAATGAAGCCAAATTTTGCATCTTTTCGTTCGCTCTGCCATCGTATCTGTAAGGCGAACACACACGTGAGCGTGCAGCAGTCGCCACTCCGTCCCCGCAGCGCGTGTGCTTGTTAAGGAGGAGTGGGCTGCAATACAGTGTTTGGCTTGTGTTTATATCTCCCGCAAAACACAAATACGACCTTAATTTTACCGTTAAGAGGACCGATAAGGCTGAAGCTTATCGGTCAGGGTGGACCGTCAGAATCAGCCCCGGGGCCAATTTAATACTAGGTTTCGGTACACATCCCTAGTTTTGGGAAATATATTATTGGTAAATACCAGTTATCAGACAGAACACCAATATTAATATCAGATATCGATGTTGGCCCATATTTTGGATATTGGTGCATCCCTAGTTAAAAAGCTCAAAATGATCAAACAGAACAATTTTGTTCAGCGTTCCCGTCTTGGTCTCTCACACTTTCTCGCAGCCATGAACCACAGAGTTTTCTCGATATGTCGTAGAAAATGCATTTTCCTTTTAAACAGCTTCCAACATCTCTGGCCTTCCAATGACTTCAGTTTTAAACACCTCAGTAATCTTGAAAATAGCTAACATCGAGTTTTCTTCACACAGTCAGGGAACCCACACTGAAGACTGTTGCTGTCAGTTGGACCTGTTAGCACTTAGATATGGTGCATTAACTGGTCGTGCCAATTAAGCTGAAAATCATCTGATTTCAATCACCTTCTTCTCGGCGCACATCTAGTACCTCTAACTAATATTAGTAGATAAGAGGTGGGTAGTAACTGTTAACATTTACTCAGTTACATTTATTTGAGTATGTTATTGGAAAGAAAAAATTTCTTCTTGGAGTAATTTTACTGCTTTGCATTTTTTATTTTTACTTGAGTAAAATTACTATGAAGTATCGCTACTCTTGAGCTATAAAGCTATAGATAGACAGATATTTTGTAATAATTTTATTTAGGTTGTATTCATTTTTTTGTTTTGGACTTTAAAATACCAGAATTAGCACATAACTTAGTACTTTTTTGTGTCTGATGACATCATCACTAAATATTACTTCAGTTACTCAGTCCTTGGTTTGGTTTATTTATTGCACACAGGTGACATCGTCTCACCTGGATGATGACAGGAGAATCCTGCTTGGAGGCGTAGTGCATGGGGGTTTCTCCATTTTGGTCTTTGATGTCGGTGCGGGCCTGACTCTCCTCCAACAGCTCCTTCACACATGCCAAGTCGCCGCGTTCACACGCCAGGTGCAGAGCCGTCTGACCCGATGCGTCCCGTGCGTTGATCTGACTGAGAACAGACATTTGCAGAAAGTTTGACATTTTAAAGCACTTTACCACATTAGAACATGACTTACTAAACACATTTTTCCAACTATGCTGACTTCTAAATAGCTCCCAGCCAGTCACGAGGTTCCAGTTATATCCACAGAGAATGAATGCTGGATTGCTGAGCTTTTAGGCTTATGGCTGGCTTCTGTCTCAATGCCGTAACACACAGACAAGGAGAGCTTTGAACACATTTATCTGTTTTTTGTCAATTTTAGATATTTCAGTCTTACAGTTCTAATTTTTGGAAACGAAACTGAAGGTTTTATATTTTCTTTTTACAATGTAAAAATACAACAGCAGGCACTTAGGAGCCAGTCTAAGAAAATAACAGATTGTTGTGACTGCATTAGAGGCTGATGGGTTTAAACATCCTAATCGCTCTGACTTGCTTTCATGATCATTTAAATTCTTAATAGCACTGCATGTCTGTTAGCTGGTGTGCTCATAATGACCGCTTATTATTCCTCTTGCGCTTGAAAAGAAAAAGCTTACACATCTTTAGCTTTTCTGTGTATGTTGTAAGTGAATGAATCTGTTAAAGCTTAAAATATTTATAAGGAACTATTTATGGATTGAAATCCTACTCTGATAAATGAAAAAAAGTTATCTTCCATCTACACCTTTAGTGTCAATCAATGCTCCATCTTGATGGGCCAGTTTCCTTTATACTATACATTCATCATTTGGATTAAATGTATCCTCAGACAAAACATAGGATTTCATTTCATTGTTATGCAGATGACAATTAGATTTATATCCTGATCAGCTCTGATAATCCCACACCAGTAAGTCTCGGTCTTCCCTGCATAAAAGAGGGAAAATGCTGGATGATTAAAAAGTTCTACAGCTAAAGGGAAGCAATTCAGAGAGATTGTCATCGCTGATCTGAATACATCTTTAGACATCGCGTTCCCCTTGATTTTGTAAATATTATCCAATAGAACCCCAGCCTGATTTGTTGGTGTCGTTTTTTTGACTGCAAATTACATCTTATGAATAAATTAACTGTTTGGTAAGAACTGGTTGTTGACATTTGAAAACTGAAATCAATTCACACTGATGAAGGCACGAAGACAGTCAGCACTGGTTTCATCCCCTCAAAGCTAGAAAACAATAAGTAAGACAGAATTCTTCCTGTCGAGTCCAACATCGATTTTACAATTGTTTTGTATGTTTTAAAGTTTTGCAGAGCTTGGTCCCAAAATACATTTCGGAACTCCTTTCTCTTTTATTTAATCCAGGAGCTCATAGGTCATCTGAACAGGTACTGATAGATGAATCTTGTTCTAGATAAATCAGTAAGGGAGACCCGTGATTTGCTGTAGCAGTCCCACACCGCAGAACACTCTGCCACTGTCTGTCAAGAGCGCATCTTCTATTGATACTCTTAAGCTTTTAAGTTGGGGTGGCTGTGGGGCAGGGATCCAAAGGTTCTCGATTCGAACCCCACTCCCTCCCTTCCCTGAGTTATTCGGGGGCTGCTGTGCTGTGGTAACCTTGTGGTGGGAGATGCCAAAAGGACAAAAAAGTTTAATTACTTTTCATTTTATTCATTTTTTTGTTTATTTTGGCTCAAACAAAACTGTCGAATATGGGAAATACTGGGTTAACGTGACCCCTGCATCCAGGTATATTCAAAGAATCACTGTGGATTGTGATGATGTGGGCAGGAAGGATCTCCAACAGCGGTCAGTCTTGAAACAAATCTGAAGAGGCCTGAAGTCTCGTGACTGCAGTAAGCTCAATTTCTGGGCAGCAGAGACAATATTCCACAGTAACATGTCTGGGTCGGCAGAATTAGTTGCTGGCAGCACTGCTAATCCACCTCATTTACTTTTACTGCTCCTTTTAAATCTCTGTCCTGTCTGTCTGTATGATTAACAGCCTGGCCGAGATGCGTTGGAGTCGCTCTAACGGTTTATGTTTTAAGTGATTTTATCTGTTTTGGAGGGTTTAGTGCCGAACACTTTGGTCAAATCTAACGTTAATATTACTACTGTCAATATCACAGACGGTTTCCACACAGCGATTTGAACTGCAAGCATAATACCATCAACAGGCAACAATAAAGAACAACTTAGTCAGTTACCTCTGGACATAGTTATGTTTGAGACATTCTCTCATGCCAGTCTCCACAGCGAGGTGAGCAGAGCTCCAGTCAGGATGGCTGCGGATGCAATCCACGATCGTCTGCACCGTGTCAGCCTTCAGAGGAAGAGTCTCGTAGAAAGGTCGAAGCTTGAGGGCATACTGGGGGAACCAGTTCATGGCATCTTCCTCTGACCCCACCTGAAAAAGCCTGCGGACGGTTTAGTGGTTACACACACCACTTTCAAGAAGTGAAAGAAGAAGCTGAATGTTGCCTGGTGGACATGTGGTAAAACTAACCAGTTTGACTTTTTAAGAAATATTAGGAGAAGTTTACAGAGTCTCACTAAAGCCCTCATAGGTTGTGAACATTTTTACAGATTTTAATGAGATTTGATGACACACTGCAAAATCGTGAAAGAGAAGGAAAATAATGCATGACTTATAACATTATTAGTGAATACAAATCTGACTGTTGCACTGGCTTTTGTTTTGGGGTATTAGAGGAAAAGGGGCGGCATTACTTTTAAGATTTGTTTGGCAGCAAAACAAAAACTCTCTTCATTTCAGTCCATTTCAGAATTTCAGAGTCCCAATAAAATATATGGAAGTTTGTTTACAACGCCATGTTTGAAAATTCTAATTCAAAAAACACTTTATTGATCCCAAAGGGAAATTCAATGTTGTTTTAACACATATTACTCAAGGTTCGTCAACGAGTTGTTGTAGATGCTGATGGCTGTGGGCAAGAAGGATCTCCTGTAGCGGTCTGTATTTCAGCGGCTCTGAAGGGGCCTCTGACTGAAGACAATCCGTTGTTGTTTAACAGTCTCGTGAAGAGGGTCCACTTATTTTGTTTGGGAGATAATTTGGTTAAATGTCTAAAGATTTGGAATATCTTTGCAACGGATGTTTCAGATATAAATAAGTGTTAGTAATGAAGTATAGAAGTATATAGAAGTAGCTTAAATAATTAAGAGCAAGCAAACAAGACACAGAATAAATTCTACAAGTAACTCTAGGAAAAATACGCACTGAACTGAAAATTCCTAAACCTGTTCTGCGGGTTTTGAAGCAGTTACATTCATTTAAAAACATCCATTCAAAGTGTCCGCAACCTGTTTTTCCAGGTCTCGAGCATACGTGAGAAAACAAATGATACAGATGCGTTTAATAATGGTGGTCAAAGCTAACCCACAAATAAATAAATAAATAAAGGGGAGTTTTTCCTCTCCACTGTCGCTACATGCTTGCTCAGTATGAGGGATTGCTGAAGGATTGCTGTGGTTGGAAATCTGCCCAACCTCACGCCAATGACTGACGCAATCTGCTGGGATTCCTTAAATAGGAAACTTTTTAACTGATTGGAATGTTTGTATAATTGTATTGAAATGACTTCTTGTTAAGTGCCTTGAGATGACATCTGTTGTGAATTGGCGCTATATAAATAAACTGAATTGAATTGAATTAAATTTAAAAAAAAACGCCCGTCACTCAAGATTGAAGACACTGACCGACATCTGCAACAGAAGTGACCTATACTGACCTCAGGGCCACCGTGGGTGTCTCGGACATGAGCACACAGTCCCATGACTGACACTGTGCGTTCTTGTACAGGACCATGGGTCCTTCCTGCTTCAGCAGAACCTTGCCTCCTCCACCATAATCGGACAGCTGCACGTCTCTGACCCGGTACGGGTTCGTGAAGAGGGTCGACACGGAGGAGACGGTGTCCAGGAGCCGGCCCAGGAACTGCATCGTTATCTATAAACAAGGACGCGATTGATGAGTGAAGACAAATCTGCATGATCTCTGAACTCTGCTCTACGACGCATGCACTAACACCCTTCTGTTTACTTCAGCTCTGTGGGATTCTTGTCAGCATCTAATGAATTATTTATTTATCTTTGTCCCCTTGGGCAGTGATGTCGCCATGTAAGGTGGAGCAACAAGTTTTTTGCAACACACTATTTCCATTACTATGCATCGCTCCTTCTGCTGTTCAGCTCCAACCTTTCTAGGAAAAGAAACGTTCTACGTTTACAGACAAGGATTGTCAATAGCCGCGTCGGTGTTTTAATTAGCGGGGCTAAAGTTAGCTCGGCCAATGACCTTCATCTTTCTGAGGCTTCACATAAACAACGCTGCGTCTCGGCTAGATGATGAGCAAGCAGCTCTCTCATCAGCGAATGCTCAAATGTCCTAATTCCATCATTATCATTAGATACAATGAGCGCAAAATAAAGCTCGTCTTGTCAGAAACGCACCTGTGTTACTCGGTGTTTCGGATTTAAAGTTCATAAATCATTGCGCGGAGTTATTCAGTTGGAGATAATCGCATTAGCAGGTTTAAAACCGGCGAGCTTACCTGCTAGCTGCTCTCAGCGCGGCAGACAAGACTGACTTCTGACAGCGACATCAACAGCCGACGCCGCAACCAAACCTGCTTACGTTACACGCTTTGTTGACGCGAGCTTGTCCAATCAGAGCGCAAGATTTAGATATGGGGGATAAGATGGGTGGGTCTTGATCTAATTGAGACATGCTTCTGTTTGTTTCATGGTGGGAAGCATAATGAGGGGAAACGCAGCACGCATCAGTGATAATAATGGAAACAAGGCTCGCTGCTCCGCTTTGGTCTTTAGATAAAAATTTAACTCGTAGGAATGGAAAAAAGGACACCATATGACGAAGTAAAAGGTTAGTTTGTTTAAGCTGTTTTCTTTCTTGATTTTCTTTTAAAAAATCAAGTTTTCTTGAATTTAATAACTAAACATGATATATTATTAAAAATGTTTCCTACAACTGAGTTTTTTTTTTTTTTTTGCTAAGTCTGGAAATTATATAATTATCATCAATATAAGCTATTTATTAACTCTTTACAACGGAAATGGGTTCGAATTCTAGTGGAAATATATTTATTTTTTGTGTATCTGAATCTTAATTAAGTCTTATTTAGTCACATGTAGGTCATATATACAAATATAAATGTTAAACTACTGAGTTATATTAATAATAGCCATAAATATAATATTCCAATAAAAAATATTTATATTTTGTATATAAATGTCTGAATTAAGTCACAATGGCAATGTAGCTTTAATTTAAGGATTGTGGAACGAAATTCACTAAAAACAACTTTCACCAATTTATTTATCAACTTCGACAAGACTCTCTTATGAAAACATGTTTATTTTAGTGGAACTATTTTAGTATAAAATAAGTCATATGGTCTGCATTGATTAGTATCTATATCTATAATCCATCCATCCATCCATCCATCCATCCATCCATTTTCTTCCGCTTATCCGGGGTCGGGTCGCGGGGGCAGCAGCCTAAGCAAAGAGACCCAGACTTCCCTCTCCCCAGCCACTTGTTCCAGCTCCTCGGGAGGAACCCCAAGGCGCTCCCAGGCCAGCCGAGAAACATAGTCCCTCCAGCGTGTCCTGGGCCTTCCCCTGGGCCTCCTCCCGGTGGGACGTGCCTGAAACACCTCACCAGGGAGGCGTCCAGGAGGCATCCTGACCAGATGCCCGAGCCACCTCAACTGACTCCTCTCGATGTGGAGAAGCAGCGGCTCTACTCTGAGCCCCCTCCGGATGACTGAGCTTCTCACCCTATCTCTAAGGGAGAGCCCAGACACTCTGCGGAGGAAACTCATTTCAGCCGCTTGTATCCGTGATCTCGTTCTTTCGGTCACCACCCAGAGTTCGTGACCATAGATGAGGGTAGGAACGTAGATCGACCGGTAAATCGAGAGCTTCGCCTTTTGGTTCAGCTCTCTCTTCACCACGACAGACCGGTAGAGCGCCCGCATAACTGCAGATGCCCCACCAATCCGTCTATCGATCTCCCGCTCCATTTTTCCCTCATTCGTGAACAAGACCCCCAGATACTTAAACTCCTCCACTTGGGGAAGGACCCCATCCCTGACCCGGAGGAGGCACCCCACCCTTTTCCGGCTCAAGACCATGGCCTCGGATTTGGAGGTGCTGATTCTCATCCCAGCCGCTTCACACTCGGCTGCGAACAGCTCCAGCGAAAGCTGTAGATCACGCTCCGATGAAGCCAACAGGACCACATCATCTGCAAAAAGCAGAGACCCGGTCCTGAGGCCACCAAAACGGATCCCCGCAACGCCTTGGCTGCGCCTAGAAATCCTGTCCATAAAAGTTAGGAACAGGATCGGTGACAAAGGGCAACCTTGGCGGAGTCCAACTCTCACCGGAAACAAGCCCGACTTACTGCCGGCAATGCGAACCAAACTCTGGCACCGGTCGTACAGGGACCTAACAGCCCGTATCAAGGGGCCCGGTACCCCATACTCCCGGAGCACCCCCCACAGGGCCCCCCGAGGGACACGGTCGAACGCCTTCTCCAAGTCCACAAAACACATGTAGACCGGTTGGGCGAACTCCCACGCACCCTCCAGGACCCTGCTGAGGGTGTAGAGCTGGTCCAGTGTTCCACGGCCAGGACGAAAACCGCATTGTTCCTCCTGGATCCGAGGTTCGACTATCCGTCGGACCCTCCTCTCCAGAACCCCTGAATAGACCTTACCAGGGAGGCTCAGAAGTGTGATCCCCCTGTAGTTGGAACACACCCTGTGGTCCCCCTTTTTAAACAGGGGGACCACCACCCCGGTCTGCCAATCCAAGGGAACTGCCCCCGATGTCCACGCAATATTGCAGAGCCGCGTTAACCAACACAGCCCCACAACATCCAGAGCCTTGAGGTCGAATCTCATCCACCCCCGGAGCCTTGCCACCGCGGAGATTTTTAACGACCTCGGTGACCTCGGCACCAGAGATTGGAGAGCCTGACCCCAAGTCCCCAAACCCTGCTTCCAGATTGGAAGGCGTGCCGGTGGGATTGAGGAGGTCTTCGAAGTATTCCATCCACCGACCCAAAACGTCCCGCGTCGAGGTCAGCAGCACACCATCCCCACTGTAAACAGTGTTGGTGGCAGACCGCTTTCCCCCCCTGAGACGCCGGATGGTGGACCAGAATCGTTTCGAAGCCGTACGGAAGTCGTTTTCCATGGTCTCTCCAAACTCCTCCCACGCCCGAGTTTTTGCCTCAGCAACCATCCGAGCCGCATCCCGCTTGGCCTGTCGGTACCTATCAGCTGCTTCAGGGGTCCCACAAGCCAAAAAGACCCGGTAGGACTCCTTCTTCAGCCTGACAGCATCCCTTACCGCCGGTGTCCACCACCGGGTTCGGGGGTTGCCGCCGCGACAGGCACCGACCACCTTGCGGCCACAGCTTCGGTCAGCCGCCTCGGCAATGGAGGCGCGGAACATGGTCCACTCGGACTCGATGTCCCCCGCCTCCCCCGGGACGTGTTCAAAGTTCTGCCGGAGGTGTGAGTTAAAGCTCCTTCTGACAGGAGACTCTGCCAGACGTTCCCAGCAGACCCTCACAACACGTTTAGGCCTTCCAGGTCTGTCCGGCGTCCTCCCCCACCATCGGAGCCGACTCACCACCAGGTAGTGGTCAGTGGACAGCTCTGCCCCTCTCTTCACTCGAGTGTCCAAAACATGCGGCCGCAGATCAGATGAGACGACAACCAAGTCGATCATTGAGCTGCGGCCTAAGGTGTCCTGGTGCCAAGTGCACATATGGACACCTTTATGCTTGAACATGGTGTTTGTTATGGACAATCCATGACGAGCACAGAAGTCCAATAACAAGACACCACTCGGGTTTAGATCGGGGGGGCCATTCCGCCCAACCACACCCCTCCAGGTCTCACTGTCATTGCCCACGTGAGCGTTGAAGTCCCCCAGCAGAACAAGGGAGTCCCCAGGAGGAGCACTCTCCAGCACCCCTTCCAAAGACTCCAAGAAGGGTGGGTAATCTAATCTGCTGTTTGGCGCGTAAGCACAAACAACAGTCAGGACCCGTCCCCCCACCCGAAGGCGGAGGGAGGCTACCCTCTCGTTCACCGGGGTAAACCCCAACGTACAGGCGCCGAGATGGGGGGCAACAAGTATGCCCACCCCAGCTCGGCGCCTCTCAGCGGGGGCAACCCCAGAGTGGAAGAGAGTCCAACCTCTCTCGAGGAGACGGGTTCCAGAGCCAGAGCCGTGTGCCGAGGTGAGTCCGACGATGTCCAGTCGGAACCTCTCAACCTCGCACACCAGCTCCGGCTCCTTCCCCACCAGAGAGGTGACGTTCCACGTCCCGAGAGCCAGCTTCTGCAGCCGAGGATTGGACCGCCAAGGTCCCCGCCTTTGGCCGCCGCCCATCCTGCACAGCACCCGACCCCTATGGCCCCTCCCACAGGTGGTGAGCTCATGGGAAGGGGGGCCCATGTTACCTCTTCGGGCTAAGCCCGACCGGGCCCCATGGGTAAAGGCCCGGCCACCAGGCGCTCGCCAACGTGCCCCACCTCCAGGCCTGGCTCCAGAGGGGGGCCCCGGTGACCCGCGTCCGGGCGAGGGAACACTGAGTCCATCTGTCGTTTTCTTCATAGGGGTCTTTTGGGCTGCACTTTGTCTGATCCCTCACCTAGAACCAAATTGCCATGGGTGACCCTACCAGGAGCAAAAGCCCCCGACAACATAGCTCCTAGGATCATTGGGACACTCAAACCCCTCCACCACGATAAGGTGGCAGCCCAGGGAGGAGTATATCTATAATATTTTTTAAAAATATTACGTTTATAAGTTATGCATTAATATTGCAATCATTGGCACCGGCCATTTGCAATACTTACATCAT
This sequence comes from Valencia hispanica, assembly GCA_963556495.2. Taxonomy (NCBI): domain Eukaryota; kingdom Metazoa; phylum Chordata; class Actinopteri; order Cyprinodontiformes; family Valenciidae; genus Valencia; species Valencia hispanica. The sequence goes on from OY747703.1 coordinate 13,401,494, forward strand.
CCACCAGAGGGTAGAAGACAACTAAAGGATTTCTGAGTTCCTTAGTAAAGTATTAACTTTGTACAGTATTTACATTTGGGATGAAGTGGTTAATATGACTAAGCCCCGATTACGTCATCAAAAACCTCACATTGCCACGTACTTTGGTTAAAACTTAATCAGCCCAAAAGGCAACGATTGTGACAGAGTACAGAAAGTGAAGTGCAATTGATGCTCAGTTTATGGACTTGTATAAATGGAAAAATTGGCATGAATTGGCATGAAACAACTGGGTTATTTACATTCTTAACTATTTAAAGTAACACAAAAAGCTTTGCACCTTTTGTGTTACTTGGTTTCCCGGAAGGACTCATTAAGGAGTATAAATACCTCGGAGCTCACCTGGACAACAGACTGGACTGGAAGCGCAACAGTGAAACCGTCTACAAAAAGGGACAGAGCAGACTGTACTTCTTAAACGACTGATGTTGCAACAGGACATGGAAAAACTCATCCATGCGTTTATCTTTAGTCTGATTAATTACTGCAGCAGCATCTTCACAAGTCTGCCTAAAAAGTCAATCAGACAGCTGCAGCTGATCCAGAATGCTGCTGCTCGCATCCTCACTAGAACCAGGAAAGTAGATCACATCACCCCAGTTCTAAAGTCCTTACACTGGCTCCCTGTAGCTCAGAGAATAGACTTCAAAATACGTTTACTAGTTTATAAATCATTACATGGCTTAGCACCAAAATATGTTGAAGTCCTGTTGTCACGGTACCAACCACCAAGACCACTCAGGTCCTCCAACTCTAGCCTACTAAACATCCCTAGACTCAGAACTAAACATGGAGAAGCAGCTTTCAGTTTCTGTTGTGGAGAGTGTAATCTCTTCTGCCGTCATCGGTTGGGGTAGCAGCATCAGAGCCAGGGACTTAGAAAAGGCTAAACAACCTGATAAAGAAGGCTGGTTCTGTTCTAGGGACGACTGTGGAACATCTGGAGATGATGATGCAAAGAAGGATTCTTCTTAAAATAAAAAAAACATTATGGACAACTCTGAGCATCCTCTTCATGAGACTATCCTGCAACAAGAGAGTATCTTCAGTCGGAGAGTTCTTCAGTTTTGCTGCAGCACAGACCGCTACAGGAAATCATTCCTGCCCACAGCCATCATCATCTATAACAACTCCTTAAGGAATTGATTGTATGAGCTACAACAACACTTAATTTCCTTCTGGGATCAATAAAGTATTTTTGATTTTGAATTGAATTGAATTCAATAAATTGATTTATTTGGGGATCAAAGATCACTTTAAACAGACAGAACTTAAAATAAGTTAAAGAAAAATACCAGTTAAGAGTTGGGTTACTCTGTGCATAATCAGATCAAGTTAGAGCAAATATTATTGTTTATCATCGACTGGTGTGAGAGTTCTGTCAAAGTTTGAGCTTGCGTGCTCATGGGCAGGCCCTTTCCAATCCACCTGCTATGGAAAGTAGCCATGGGAAATAATATAAATAATGACAACAACAACTAACAATGTAAGTGGGTCTGAGTTGACATTCATGCAGAGAAGATATAGACAGAGGGAAACTGGGTTTTTATGTGAAAGAAGAAAATCTGTTGTATCATAAGCCTCATACTTTCATGGACATCCTTTAAACTGCTGCTAATTTTTTATCGCTTCCCATTTTAAAGCTAAAGAAGCTTTATGGATAAAACCTGAAAGAGTTGTCTGTTCCAATCATGTAACTGCCTAGAAATAATGTGAAGAGTTGATGTTGGTCAAAAAAACTAACAAAAGAAAAGTCTCTCATCTAGCATAATTTCATGAAACCATTTAAAAATAATAACTTTATGGGCAGGACTAGAGATTTTGAGGGAGAGCAGAAAAAATCAAGTGCAATCATGGCCACAGTCCTAGGACTATTACACATAGCAGGGAGTCATATTGTTAGTTTTTTTTTCTTGCTGGAAAAAAAAGGAAATAAACATGAAGTCTGAGAGCACATCCTAACACAGGCATTGTTTGTTAAGGAAGAACAAAAATATAATACCAGACGTAATTCATCTGAAAACATTACTGGAAATTTAGAAAGTGTTTTTGTATGTTTATGCTTGTGACAATTTATTTTATACTGGTTATATTACTATGTAAACCTTTTTTTCTTATTTTTTTTAAAAGCCAAAAATAATATTTAACCAACACATTGATATAGACCAAGCCACACATTAGCCCATAGCAGTTGTTGTGATAGTTAAATATTTTAAATTGAGAAATATGTTATTTTGGTGCCCATTAATGTAAATGAATAAGCACCTCCCTGGTGAGTTGTATTGGAACTTGACATCACAACGGTTATTGTGCCATTAAAAATATAGTTATAGAACAGAATTGCCCTTTCCCTTAGAAATATAGCATTATGGGGTGGCCTGTGGATCAGTGGTTGAGCAGGTACACCATATACAGAGGCAATTCAGTTAAGTTCAATTCAATATCGCCGATTCACAACAGATGTCATCTCGAGGCACTTTACAAGAAAGTCATTTAAATACTAACAGTTTAACAGTTTAAAGGTTTAGCTAGTTTTCTATGTAGGGAACAGTCCTCGAAACAGTTGTCCCCAGTTTCAATTCCCCACCCCATTCTATTTGCTGCATTCTTTTTCTTGCTTTGTCCAATAATGCGTAAAGGCCACTAGTGCCACAAAAAAAGGCATTTATAGCAGAAATGTAGGGTTATAAATGGGTCAAAAGGTTGAAATAGAATTTAGTCCGAATCCCATCTTGTTAAAGCTACATTGTGTAAGATCTGCTTCCATCTAGCGGTGAAATTCTATATGACCAACCAACTGAATATTACGTTCTAGCCCCACCTCCCACCCCCCCATTCCGAGTGCGTTTTAACTCCTACGGTGGCCATTTCCTGCCAAGGTTAACATGGCTTCCAGTACTACGACTTCGTCCCGTGTTCCTTCCAGTGATGAGGTTACTTTAGAAAACTACATTGCATTTAGTTAGACGTCTGCCGCATCGCGAGTAGACAATCTCCCTCTGGTATTCGTCATGGTGCAACTGAGTGTAGCCAAAGCGCGAAAGGCGGAGCTAGAATTTCCAGGAATGTCCCTCGTTGGCAAATGTATTTCAAAGATGAAGGCTCAAGATGGATTCACCCATTCGAGCGACTCGCTCGTATGTATTCTGAATAGCAGATTATACACTTACAAGAATAATTTCATTAGTAGGTGGAAGTAATTACACATCTATGAGCACATATTTATGAAAGAACAAAGGGGTTTTTGCCAGGAATTAACTCAGAAAAATACACAATCTAGCTTTAAACAGTAATTAAAGTGTTGGCTTGTGTTTAACAGCACCTTCTGCCTTCATATCAACACAAAAATGAAATCCAACAGAAAAGAGCAGAAATGCAGCTCCTTCTCTTCACCTGTTGTTAACCACCTCCACTTCTTCTCCCATGATGGAAACAGTGTTTGACATATCCCTGTTTCTTCTGAAATCTACAATAATCTCCTTTGCTTTGTTCACATTCAAGGTAAGATGATTGTTTCCACACCATGTCACAAAGCGGTCCACCAGCTCTCTGTATTCAGCTTCTTGTCCATCTCTGATACACCCGACAATTGCAGAGTCATCTGAGTATTTCTGCACATGACGGGTCTCTGATTTGTACTGGAAGTCTGAGGTGTACAGAGTGAAAAGGAATGGTGAGAGCACGGTTCCCTGTGGTGCTCCTGTGCTGCTGACCACCTGGTTTGGCACACAATCCTTTGGTCTCACAAACTGTGGTCTGTTTGTCATTTAGTCATTAATCCAGGCGATTGTTGAAGGCTCCACCTGTATCTTCAGGAGTTTCTGATGAAGCAAATCAGGCTGAATTGTGTTAAATGCACTGGAAAAATCAAAGAACATGATCCTCACAGTGCTGCCTGCTTTGTCCAGATGACAGTGGGTTGGTTGAAGCAGGTGGATGATGGCATCTTCAACTCCAAATCCACGGCGATAAGCAAACTGCAGCAGGTCCTGATATGCTCTTGTTTGCCTATTCAGGGGTGCCAACAGGAGTCTCTCCAGGACCTTCGTGATGTGGGATGTCAGGGCAACAGGTCTATAGTCATTTATGACTGATGGCTGAGTTCTTTTTGGTACTGGAACAAGGCATGATGTCTTCCACAACACTAGGGCCTTCGTCTGGCTCAGGCTAAGGTAGAAAAGGTGCTGCAGAATCCCACAGACCTGCTCTGCACAAGCCTTTAGGACTCTGGGGCTGACACCATCTGGACCTGCAGCCTTGTTCTGGTTCAGTTTCTCCTGCTGCCTCTTCACCTGACTTTTGGAGACAGACAAGTGGGATGGGGAGGCAAAGGGGGTGGCAGCATCTCCTGAGTTGGTTGAAGACAAACTTGTGGAATCAGAAAAGTCCATGACTGAGATGAAGGATAAAACATCCGAGGTGTGACAGGAAAGCTGCGGGTCAGAAGAGGGTGGGACGTCTGTTTGGCTGGGGACAGGAGAGGAGGATGCTGAGCTAGTTCCTGAACTGAACCTTGTCACGCTGCCCTATTCACTCCTTATTGTCTTCACCTGTCTCTCAAATCATTCACACCTGATCCTACTCACCTCCGGCCTTTAAACCCCATCACTTCTCTCCACTCAGCGCCGGATAATACACAGTGTCTTACTCTCCATGGTGTGTCGTCTTCCTCCCGTCATCATCATCACCACCACCCCCTCCTCCACCACCTTAAAATAAACATCCTGCACTTCCTCAGCTTCTGCATTTGGGTCCATACACACCCCTGACAGAGTGATCCGGCCCAAAAAGATGGACCCAGCAGAGCATACCCAGGAGGAATGGATGCAGCTAATCCACTGGAGCATGAGCCAAGGACTGTTTTCGGACACTCGGTATGTCGGAACCCGCCTGGCCTGTTGTTCTTCCGGCGTTGGTCCACGCAGGCTTGAGGCAAACAGCGCCTCCGCTCTCCCTCCCTCAAGCCGCCGGCATCGTCGCCGTACGCGGGCTGCTCCTGCAGCCTTGCGGGAGGGTCCGGTGGACGACTTCCCGGTTCCCCAGACACCAGTCCTACATCACGGCCTCCAGATCACCCAACCTCCGGTCTCGGATCCCCGGAGCAGCAGTCTGCCTACACCATCTGGCCGCAGGCGGCGGTCCCGCCGAGCCGGAGTTTCCGGGAGCGGGGAGCAGGGCGGTGCTCCCACACGGACCACCAACGTCAGCTGCATCTCCGCGCTGCACGCACCGCCGGTTCTCTCCCCCGCCGTCTTTGTCCCTCCACCAGCTGGCTCTTCAGGGGACCCGTCCCCGTCGCTAGAGCTCCCAGGGAGGGTCAAGGAGGACCCGTCGCTAGAGCTCCCAGGGAGGGTCAAGGAGAACCCGTCGCTAGAGCTCCCAGGGATGGGTCAAGGAGGACCCGTCGCTGGAGCCTCTTCACTCCCGACCGCTGTCGGTCGAGCCTCTAGACTCTTCTCAGCCGGCGTCCGAGCCTCCAGACTCTTCTCAGCCGGCGTCCGAGCCTCCAGACTCTTCTCAGCCGGCGTCCACGCCACCAGATTCTCTTCGTCTCGGCTGACCTCTACCGGTCAGGCATCTTCGTCGCCACCGACCAACCAAGCTCCTCAGCCGCTGCCTGACCCTCAGAAGACGACCTACGGGCTGTCTGCCTTATCTCCAGGTCCTCAAGGGAGGCTCACCAGGCCGTCCTCCGGACCTCCGTCCAGCCAGAGGACGCCATCCGGGCCGTCCGCCTGACCGCCGTCAAGCAAGGGGACGCCATCCGGGCCGTCCGCCGGACCGCGTCAAGCAAGGGGACGCCATCCGGTCTGTCCGCTGACCGCCTTCCACCAAGGGGACGCCATCCGGGCCGTCGGACTGACCTCCAGGTCCTGAGGGGCCGCCACCGGGGCCGTTCGCCAGACTTCCAGGGGCGTACCCAGAAAGGCTCTGTCCAGACTTCCATCTATCCAGTCCTTCCTGTCCTTAAAGCCTGTGATCTTTGTCATTCCTGACCAGACATCTCTGATATTGTTCCTCTGTAGTTTGTTCTTCAGCTTCTTCCTGTATGCATCCTTGCTATCTCTGATCTTGACCTTAAGTTGCTTCTGTATACTCCTCAACAATTCCCTGTCTCCCTCCCTGAAGGCTCTTTTTTTTTGTTTAGCAGCTCCTTCAGGTCACTGGTGATCCAGGGTTTCTTATTAGGGAATCATCTCCCTTTTCTGGTGGGGATGATGTTGTCCACACAGAAGTTTATATAGGCAGTCAAACACACACTCAGTCATGGCATTGTTGTCCTCTCCATGTGGTTGGCAAAAAGTTGTGAAGTTCGTGGTCTCAAAACAACCCTGCAGGGGTTCTTCAGCTTCATTTCACCATTTTATCAGAATTCTCTTTGTCACAGATTGCCTCTGAACAAGTGGTTTATTTTGTGAGCAGAGAAAAACAAGATTTTGATCTGATTGTCCCAGAGGAGTTCTTGGTTTGGACATGTATGCATCCTTTACATTTGCATAAAACAAATCCAATGTCTTTTTTTCTCTTGTGGAGCAGCTGACAAACTGTTGAAATGTTGGAAGTGTAGAGGAGAGCGAGGCATGATTCAAATCACCAGATTTTCCCACAAATACGTCGGGGTGCTGGGTCTGTAGCTTAGCGACCACGGAACCTATAACATCAGATGCATTGTCGGCAACGGCTGAAGGGAAAATGTAAACAACTGCCAAAACTCTCTTTGGTAAATAATATGGACGATAACTTACTGCCAAGAGTTCAATATCTGGGCTGCAGAGACGACACTTCACAGTAACATTGTTGACAAGCACTGCTACTCCACCTCCATTACTTTTCCTGCTCCTCTTCAGATCTCTGTCTGCTTGTACAGTCAGGAAGCCTGGCAGAGAGACGGTGGAGTCGGGTATATGATCCTGCAGCCACGTCTCAGTGAAACACATAACATTGTATTCCAGATACTCTGGCTGAGTCCTTGTAAGGGCTTGGAGTTCATCCATCTTGTTAGCCAGTGATCTCATGTTGCCCATTATGACTGATTGAAGAGATGGTTTAAACTTCCTCCTCTGTCTCTTTTTGCTCCTGCTCTGCATCCACACCTCCTCCTCTTCAGCTCATCAGGGATTTGTGGCTTCAATTTAGGTATTATTTTAGCATTTGCATTGCTAATCAGCTGCTCCCGGCTGTAAAACACCTTGTTGCCATGGTTACGCATTAAAACAAGTTATCAAAAAAGTGAATAATTAACAGCAAAAATCCTACCAGCTTTACAGCACCAAAAACTAGAAAGTATAAAGGTCCAGAAAATGCAATCTCCCTCAGAAAAACAGAGGAAACAACGTCCGAAAAAAACCAACAACTCAATTATTGACCAACAGAGCCACTCAAACATGCACCCACCCAGAGCAGTGCAATTCTAGAAAAGATTGGGGATGTTGTTGCAAGATTATAGGTTAGACTCAAAATAGATTGTAATTAACAGAAATAAAGACTTTATTTTTTTTTTGCTTTAAGATTTCTTTACCATTTATACCCATTATTTAAAAAATGCAAACCCTTCGTATTACTTTACAGTGCTTTGCAAAAGTACTCACAACTCTTGAACTTCAATACATTTCATTGCATTTTTGTTTGAAAAAAAAAGACATATATTTAAACATAACTGTGAAGAGGATTAATTACAAATAGAATTATGGCAAGTAGCGTGCATTTCTTTTCAAACACATGATTAAACACTTTGTTTTTTGCACATCAGACTTTTTTTTGAGTTCTTGCAAAGTAGCTCAAACTCTGTCAGATTGGATGGAAACCGTTTATGAAGAGCGACTTTCAAGTCTTGCCACAGATTTTCGTTTGGATTCTGGTCAGTAAATTAACAAACATTGATCCAAAAATATCACTATATTGCTCTGGGTGTGTTTTTATGGTCATAAGTTGAACATTTGATTCAGTCTCTAGTCTTTTTTCACTTATAACAAAGTTTTTATTTTATTTACCTCCATCCATTTTTCCATCAACTCTGCCCAGCTTTCCTGTCCCTGCAGAAGAAAAGCTCCCCCACAGCATGATGCTGCCTTAATATTAGAAGAGTAGAAGAAGATAGCCCATCTCACCTTATGAAAATTCTAATAAGGTCAGCAAAAAGGCTGCGATGGACTGGCAACCTGTTCAAGATGTACCTCGCCTCTCATCTGATCACCACTGGAGTAAGGCACCATGACCATGTATGCAAAAGCTCATTAAACATTCTGTATTAGATGAATTTGGAAGTTGCAGAAAGTTCATGGCCATTTTCTACAATTCTCAGAATCTGTCCTTATGGCTGCTTTTATCACCCGGTTATGGCAACCAGTCAATCGGTAGTAGGAGACAAAAACAGGATCAAGCAACAGTAAAAGCAGTCGGCAAAATAATTGGTGCCAAATGACCTGATATAACACAAAGATTTTAAAGAGAGTCAGTCACATAACAGACATTCTCCTCTCCCCCTTAGCCTAAAGCAAGGATCAATGGATGGAAAAACTATGTTATTACTCAGGCCATTATTAATCAGTTAAATCTAAAATATCATTAGGTATGATTGGTTTGTTGTTTTAGTTTCCTTTGAATTTTCTTTTCTGTTCTGACAGCTGTTGAGGAGTGATTGTGTTTTTTGTTGTTGTTTTTCACCTGGCTGCAAGACAAATTTCCATACATATATCAATGATATACTGATATATTGACTGAGTTACTTTAAATCGAGGCAAAACATTTTTTGTCTATTGCTTTGATTATTAATAACTGGAACATTTGTAGTCTGGATTGCAACTTTTCATTACTTCTCTTTGGTTTTGCATTAAAGGTAATATAATGCTTTTTTTGTTTGTTTTTTGACTATAGTGATAGCCTACTGGACGTCTGTGGTGCAAAACAAATAAAAGAAAATAAATATATATATTATCTAACAATTAAGCCTAGCCACAGTTAATATTGTAATGTAGATGTATTGATACCCCAAATATTTATTATTAATAAAGGTGAAGTGAAATGTTTCAACAGCCTGTTTCAGAGAACGGATGGGGTTCGCGGTTCTTCGGATCCTCAGGTCCTGTTGCCGCCGCCGCGACCAAGGATGACCCCGGACGTGAGACGCCGCGGCAGCCCCGCTTCTCCACCAGGCTGGTAGTGTGTGTGTGTGTGTGCGCGCGCGCGCGGTTGTGTGTCTGCATATGTGTGTGTCTGTTGCCTCTCCTCACAGATTGGTCGAGGTCTTACTATAGCAGACAGCGGAGCTCGCCGACTTTTACAGAGACAAAACCAACACAGGCAGCTTCGTTCGGCCAGCCAGCATGGAGCTCTCCGCGGCGGGGGATCGCATTTTTGCCGCCGAAGCCATACTCAAACGCCGCGTCCGGAAGGTGAGCGCGCGGTATTCTGAATCATGGCTCCAGTCTATAAGCTCTGAGACTGCCTTCTTAAATACAACGCTATGGAGGCCTTGTGGTTGACTGATGCCAATAGTTTGATAGCCCATTGCTAGCTTAAAGCTAGCGCTCGTCTGAGTCACGGCTTGCATATAGAAACAATGAGCTGAGTAATAATTTAGGGGGGGGAAAAAGCGACACAAAGAGGCGGCTAGCTGCAAAAGAACAACACATCCGAGCACAGGGGGATGTTGGCTGTGCTGTGAAGCAGGGAGGGCATTATTTTTTTTAAATATATATATATATATATATATATATTTGCCAGCTAATTGTGGCTATAGCTATACACGTAAAGTATGCAGTTTAGAACTGCCAATGCTTCAGGAATCACATTAAATGCTGCTTCTAGATCGTAACTTTAAATGCAGCGTGTGCTAAAAAATATGATCCTTTTAGTCCTCAAACCTCATTAAAAGGGAATTTGTCAAGCATTGGTGATGAAGGACTTGTAGAAGTTTTCAGTACATTCTGGAAGATGCTGTATAGATTATGGTGGATCGCCTGTCTGACTGGTGTACTTGGGCTGCAGTTACTTCTGAGGAAAAAACTTCTTTTGAAATGTTTGCTGTCCAAGTAGACGATAAATTTTTTTTTTACATTTTGTACACTGAAGGTAAAAATATGTTCTAGGCATTACAATCTAAGACAAGCCAAGAATTTAGAAAGTTTTCTAATAAAAAACAAAAGAGGAGTTTGATTTTTATGCATAACTTTTCTTTTACAGCAACCTGCAGCTCTTGAACCACATCTTGCTCTTTTGACCCCTTTATTATTATTATTATTATTATTATTATTATTATTATTATTATTATTATTATCAACTTTGCTCAAAATACTAAGAAACTGAGCAGTATTTTTATATATAAATATGATTGGATGATTTCAAAAACAAAAAAGACCTCTTTCAGCTGGTTCTTGAAATGATCATACAATATTTGCATAGAATTTCTATAAAAAAAAAAAAAAAAAGATTTTACAAGAAATGTTCTTTGTTACGGAAGCCCTGAAGGGTCATACATACATACATTTTATTTCCCCCGTTTTCTCGTTATAACGAGATAATTTTCCTCCATTTTCCCGTGATAACGAGATAATTAATTTGAGATCTCAAGAAAACAAAACGATATTGTCTGTTACATCACTGCAGGAAACATCACTCAGTGTAGCAATGTCAGAGGAGCAGGATAATATCAATCACTGCATCACACATCTTTTCGACCAAGGCCTGACACAGGCTGAAATAGCTTTATGCCTTGCTATTACAGATAATGTACACATTAGTGTGCGTCATCTAAGAAGACGGTTAGCAAGGCTTCATCTTTATCGGCGACGCAATCTAAGTGACCCTGATGTAGTTATTGATTTGAAAAGTCAAGTCTCAAATTCATTATTACGAGAAAACGGGGGGAAAATGATCTCGTTATCACGAGAAAACGGGGGAAATAAAATGTATGTATGTATGACCCTTTAGGGCTTCCGTACTTTGTCATCATACTGAAAATAATTTTTGTTTCTCCCTAAATCACCCATACATATGATATGAGAGGTTCCAATGAATAAAATATATCTGTTCTCTCACTATAAAGGCTTCAACTGTTTTGTTGTTAAAAAAAAAAATCAATGTTGTGGCTATTAAATCATAATCACAATTATATAGTTGAGCTCTCTTTTTTTTTGTAGGGAAATCATTTTTGCTCTTACACACGAAGGTTGGGAACGAGATCCAAAATGGCACCTTTTCATTGAGAAGGTTGCTAACCGCTAATTTAGAGTGCTTCCTAACCCTGCTCCTCAAGGCACACTGTGCTGCATGTTTTAGATGTTTCCCCGCTTCAGCATACCTGATTTCAATTGACGCCAGATTAACAGGCTTGTGCTGAACTGCAGTCATCTAAAGCAGGCATGTTAAAGGAGGGGAAACATCTAAAACATGCAGGGCAGTGTGCCTTGAGGACCAGGGTTGGGGAAACACTGATCTAGAGCAACTTTAACTGTTTTAGTCGAGTCGGCTAACAAAGTGGGTTGAAATTGACATGGCGGGGGAGTTTTATAGGTGAAGCATTTGGTATGTTTGCAAAATAAGACTTTTATGCCCAAATAATTAATAATAATTTAATCAAAAATAGCAATCAAATAACTTTTAAATGATGCCAAGGTCATGTTTGTAGCTAAAAAACTACGAGTTGTAGAGTTTTATAGGCTGAAATTCAGTTTACATTGAAACCTGTACAAATTTAATAACGAAGCATGGATAATTCCCACCTTTTTTTATTTCTGTTTTTGCAATGAAAGGTACAGTAAAGTTTGTGAGTGATCCCCTTTTTAGGTTGGAGAAAATGGCAGTTTGTTGACTTGTATTAGTCAGTTTATTTTGCCCAAAAATCAGGTTTGTTTCTGTAGAATATTGTATTTTCACCCATAAAAGAAGCAATGGAGAAAAATCGGGTTTGAACCAAAAAGGCATTCAGCTGGCTTTTTTAAAATTATTTTTTTTAAGAAACAGTAAAGTAAAATTTAGAAATTCTGATTTAATCGTTTCTAATTTTTCTTTAAAACAGGACAGCTGCAGGTTAGTTAAACGTGTACTCAACAATCAGAGCAACTGATTTTTGCCATATACGTACTGTAAAGCAATAAACCAGCTGACTCAAACCTATTTAATTAAAGTAGTTTTGTTGGGCAAAAAAGCATCCAGCAACAAGCCTCTGCCTCTAAACAGGATTGGAATAAAAAAGAAAATGAAGACTAATTAAGGAAAGTTTGGTATAATTGGAAATTGTTAAACTGCAACCAGCAGTAGAGGACTTGGTGCATTCTACAGAAAATTACAATTTTAAGTGCCAAATCTTCAGCCTGTTAACTTTTAAAAATCTTTGTCACTGTTTTAATTTTTTAAATAATAATGTATCTGATGTTCTCTTACAGGGAAGACTTGAATATCTGGTGAAATGGAAAGGATGGGCAATGAAGTGAGTGCTTTATTCCAAATGCTTCAAACCTGATGGGTTTTTTTTTATGTTGCTAATTTGCCAGCGTTCAGCTAAATCCATTTCTGGTTCGCTGTATAATAGTTCCGTAACAATAATTGTGTACAATTATTCAGTAACAATATATTTATTGATCAATAAACGGGTCGATAAAGAATTCCGACCTGGTTCCAGTGTTTTGATCACCGTCTACACTCAAGGTCTGAGCCATTTATGTAATAAAGTTTTATAAAACTTTTAAAAGAAATTTAAAAAATGCATCAAGATAAGCCTACAATTGAAATTCCATCCATCCATCCATTTTCTTCCGCTTATCCGGGGTCGGGTCGCGGGGGCAGCAGCCTAAGCAAAGAGACCCAGACTTCCCTCTCCCCAGCCACTTGTTCCAGCTCCTCGGGAGGAACCCCAAGGCGCTCCCAGGCCAGCCGAGAAACATAGTCCCTCCAGCGTGTCCTGGGCCTTCCCCTGGGCCTCCTCCCGGTGGGACGTGCCTGAAACACCTCACCAGGGAGGCGTCCAGGAGGCATCCTGACCAGATGCCCGAGCCACCTCAACTGACTCCTCTCGATGTGGAGAAGCAGCGGCTCTACTCTGAGCCCCCTCCGGATGACTGAGCTTCTCACCCTATCTCTAAGGGAGAGCCCAGACACTCTGCGGAGGAAACTCATTTCAGCCGCTTGTATCCGTGATCTCGTTCTTTCGGTCACCACCCAGAGTTCGTGACCATAGATGAGGGTAGGAACGTAGATCGACCGGTAAATCGAGAGCTTCGCCTTTTGGCTCAGCTCTCTCTTCACCACGACAGACCGGTAGAGCGCCCGCATAACTGCAGATGCCCCACCAATCCGTCTATCGATCTCCCGCTCCATTTTTCCCTCATTCGTGAACAAGACCCCCAGATACTTAAACTCCTCCACTTGGGGAAGGACCCCATCCCTGACCCGGAGGAGGCACCCCACCCTTTTCCGGCTCAAGACCATGGCCTCGGATTTGGAGGTGCTGATTCTCATCCCAGCCGCTTCACACTCGGCTGCGAACAGCTCCAGCGAAAGCTGTAGATCACGCTCCGATGAAGCCAACAGGACCACATCATCTGCAAAAAGCAGAGACCCGGTCCTGAGGCCACCAAAACGGATCCCCGCAACGCCTTGGCTGCGCCTAGAAATCCTGTCCATAAAAGTTAGGAACAGGATCGGTGACAAAGGGCAACCTTGGCGGAGTCCAACTCTCACCGGAAACAAGCCCGACTTACTGCCGGCAATGCGAACCAAACTCTGGCACCGGTCGTACAGGGACCTAACAGCCCGTATCAAGGGGCCCGGTACCCCAAACTGACCCCCCACAGGGCCCCCCGAGGGACACGGTCGAACGCCTTCTCCAAGTCCACAAAACACATGTAGACCGGTTGGGCGAACTCCCACGCACCCTCCAGGACCCTGCTGAGGGTGTAGAGCTGGTCCAGTGTTCCACGGCCAGGACGAAAACCGCATTGTTCCTCCTGGATCCGAGGTTCGACTATCCGTCGGACCCTCCTCTCCAGAACCCCTGAATAGACCTTACCAGGGAGGCTCAGAAGTGTGATCCCCCTGTAGTTGGAACACACCCTGTGGTCCCCCTTTTTAAACAGGGGGACCACCACCCCGGTCTGCCAATCCAAGGGAACTGCCCCCGATGTCCACGCAATATTGCAGAGCCGCGTTAACCAACACAGCCCCACAACATCCAGAGCCTTGAGGAACTCCGGTCGAATCTCATCCACCCCCGGAGCCTTGCCACCGAGGAGCTTTTTAACGACCTCGGTGACCTCGGCACCAGAGATTGGAGAGCCCGACCCCAAGTCCCCAAACCCTGCTTCCAGATTGGAAGGCGTGCCGGTGGGATTGAGGAGGTCTTCGAAGTATTCCATCCACCGACCCAAAACATCCCGCGTCGAGGTCAGCAGCACACCATCCCCACTGTAAACAGTATTGGTGGCAGACCACTTTCCCCCCCTGAGACGCCGGATGGTGGACCAGAATTGCTTCGAAGCCGTACGGAAGTCGTTTTCCATGGTCTCTCCAAACTCCTCCCAGGCCCGAGTTTTTGCCTCAGCAACCATCCGAGCCGCATCCCGCTTGGCCTGTCGGTACCTATCAGCTGCTTCAGGGGTCCCACAAGCCAAAAAAACCCGGTAGGACTCCTTCTTCAGCCTGACAGCATCCCTTACCGCCGGTGTCCACCACCGGGTTCGGGGGTTGCCGCCGCGACAGGCACCGACCACCTTGCGGCCACAGCTTCGGTCAGCCGCCTCGGCAATGGAGGCGCGGAACATGGTCCACTCGGACTTGATGTCCCCCGCCTCCCCCGGGACGTGTTCAAAGTTCTGCCGGAGGTGTGAGTTAAAGCTCCTTCTGACTCCTTCTGCCAGACGTTCCCAGCAGACCCTCACAACACGTTTAGGCCTTCCAGGTCTGTCCGGCGTCCTCCCCCACCATCGGAGCCGACTCACCACCAGGTAGTGGTCAGTGGACAGCTCTGCCCCTCTCTTCACCCGAGTGTCCAAAACATGCGGCCGCAGATCAGATGAGACGACAACCAAGTCGATCATTGAGCTGCGGCCTAAGGTGTCCTGGTGCCAAGTGCACATATGGACACCTTTATGCTTGAACATGGTGTTTGTTATGGACAATCCATGACGAGCACAGAAGTCCAATAACAAGACACCACTCGGGTTTAGATCGGGGGGGCTATTCCGCCCAACCACACCCCTCCAGGTCTCACTGTCATTGCCCACGTGAGCGTTGAAGTCCCCCAGCAGAACAAGGGAGTCCCCAGGAGGAGCACTCTCCAGCACCCCTTCCAAAGACTCCAAGAAGGGTGGGTAATCTAATCTGCTGTTTGGCGCGTAAGCACAAACAACAGTCAGGACCCGTCCCCCCACCCGAAGGCGGAGGGAGGCTACCCTCTCGTTCACCGGGGTAAACCCCAACGTACAGGCGCCGAGATGGGGGGCAACAAGTATGCCCACCCCAGCTCGGCGCCTCTCAGCGGGGGCAACGCCAGAGTGGAAGAGAGTCCAACCTCTCTCGAGGAGACTGGTTCCAGAGCCAGAGCCGTGCGCCGAGGTGAGTCCGACGATGTCCCGTCGGAACCTCTCAACCTCGCACACCAGCTCCGGCTCCTTCCCCACCAGAGAGGTGACGTTCCACGTCCCGAGAGCCAGCTTCTGCAGCCGAGGATCGGACCGCCAAGGTCCCCGCCTTTGGCCGCCGCCCATCCTGCACAGCACCCGACCCCTATGGCCCCTCCCACAGGTGGTGAGCTCATGGGAAGGGGGGCCCATGTTACCTCTTCGGGCTAAGCCCGACCGGGCCCCATGGGTAAAGGCCCGGCCACCAGGCGCTCGCCAACGTGCCCCACCTCCAGGCCTGGCTCCAGAGGGGGGCCCCGGTGACCCGCGTCCGGGCGAGGGAACACTGAGTCCATCTGTCGTTTTCTTCATAGGGGTCTTTTGAAATTGAAATTAATAATTACAATTGTTTTTTTTAATCAGTAACATAATAGTTAATAACTTTAGTCTTTTTTGTTTTTTTGTTTCAGTGTTAAAATATATTGCACTTAAAATATATGTTCTACATTGTTTTGGGATAGTTAATAATTATCGATATTGATCAATATGACCTCTCTTTTTATCGATATGCTGTTTTTCTATATCGTCTGTATAATTTTTTTCTTCTTTGCTGCGTCGCTCCGACCCTGTTCAGGCACAGCACCTGGGAGCCAGAGGAGAATATCCTGGATGACAGGCTCATACTGGGCTTTGAGCAAAAGTGAGTGAATCTAGTCAATATCCAGTTTTTCACATTTTTCCCCCAGCTCCTTTTACTCGTATTCAAACTTTTTTGCTAGTAAAGAAACACACCAAATATGACTAATTTAAATGAAAACTTACAGTGATCAACACTTTAAAAGCATATTTCTAGACCTTAATCACATTTTACAAAATACTGTAAATCTCCATTTCATCCCATTGCTTCTTCTGCTTATGCAAAAGTAGCTGCAGGATTAAATGAAATAAAATTTTGTATTAAGGTGGATTAAGTTGGCATAATTTCATGCAGATGCAATGAAAACATCCAACATAAAACATCCAACATAAAGTGACAACTGCTCGGATTTTCACGGTGATTAGCAGCGTGGAGAAGTCTGCTCAGAAATCAATAAATGCTTTAAAACAAAAGACGGACACCTCTCCCCCACTCCGCATGCACAGAGAGTCTCTGTCAAAGGTCATTGCAGTGGGCAGAAACGACCTCTGTGTCGAGTTCTCGTTGCAGCAGGGCCGAGGTTTGCCTCCGGCTGAAGGCGCCGCGGTCTGAACCGCGCGTTCTGAACCGCGCGTTCTGGTGAGGCTCTGCAGAGTCCGTCATGTTTATCAGGTCGTTCGGCGTTCTTCTTTGCATCAGCCCCCACTACAGCTGCTTTCTTATCAGTTTGTTTACTTTCTTTTAGATTGGACCGCTGATGTTCCCGTCTGGATGGCTGCAAAAAATTTGCACTGTATATTTCATTTTTTTTTTACAAAGATATGGAAGATGGAGTCCCTCACAAAAATGGACCTTTCCACATTTTGTCACGTTATAGCTACCGCAATTATTGTGTTTTGGCGGGATTTTATGTGATAGACTGAAGCAAACCAGTGGATAATCAATAGCTTCTATTTACTAAAAGTTCTACCCATTTAACTTTGCAATATATTGAAAGGTCTCATTAACTCGTTTTCCCAATAAGTTTGCTGTGGTTTCTAGGATGAATGAATGCCTTATGAGTCGTTTTCTGTGGAAAAAAATGCTCTGGCGCTCCTGTTTCAGGAGGTTGAAGTTTGTTTGTGGGGGGGAATGACAGGATTCCCAGTCTTACTCATTAATATTCATAATATGCAAACGTCTCACCTCTGATTGGCTAACAGCAACAGGACTCTTAACGCTGCCTTTGAACAAATAACTACTTCGCTGGCGGTGATCCAAAGACAAACTCAAACTGTTTCTTCCTCAGCAGCTCTTTCTTGGGGTAAAAAATAAATAAAAATGCAACGTCGATGTGTTATCTCCACATGTTCCGCCATGTTGAGATAAATAGGTGGTGTCTTATCCCCGCATGGCCTTCACCTCTGTTTCCAAAGATGAGTGGTTTTTAAGGATGTTCCCAGTCCTCCTGAATTTCACAAGATGTTTCAAGTAAACACAGTAGTGTCACATTGAACGTTCTCGTTGAGAAAGCCCGCCTTTGTCTTCTCACTTGAAACAGAACGGGGTGATGCGTCTCCAGTCTGATGAGCGAGAACATCACGTGGGCGTTGTGAAACCCATGCCACACAGTGCGTTACGGTCACATAGTCACTCGTTCAACCGCCGTTTGTTCCTTTAAAGATGTTAAAATACATTTCCATTTCCTTCTGTTTCCTTTAA
The DNA here is from genome assembly GCA_963556495.2 of Valencia hispanica. Taxonomy (NCBI): domain Eukaryota; kingdom Metazoa; phylum Chordata; class Actinopteri; order Cyprinodontiformes; family Valenciidae; genus Valencia; species Valencia hispanica. Next base: position 13,419,425 of record OY747703.1, read on the forward strand.
GCTAGGGATGGGCATTCCATTAAATTGTCTTCATCGCTCATCGGGAGAATTAACGATCGATTTTCGATTAATCATTGATATTTTTATATTAAAATTCAGTGTTCATAGGCTATATTAAAATGCAATGAGAATAGAAAAATAGGGTGTTTCCTCAGTGAGATCTTCATTACAAATGGGACGCCTCTTGTGGCAGTTAAACTGAATTAATTCACGGTAGTTGCACAAAGAAAATATGCACTATAAGCAGCGGAGCAGACAGCTAAAAGACGGCACTCATCACTCAAGTGACGCTCAAATTTTTTTTCTTCTCCAAAAAAGTATATTAAATTAAAAGTCATGTTAAACAATAACTTAATAAAAAAAATATAATACTTATAGGTCTGATAGTTTTGTGTTACATTTGGCAAAAAGAGTCGAGAGGGAGGGTGAGAGAGATCAGCGTACCGAACAATGAATTAGGCTCATTAACAGAGTAAAAAAGACAACAAAAGAAACCATAATTTATATATAACTTTAGCACCAGTCTACTGATTTTTGTTGACAAAGATGAGCATGTTAACATGCGCTGGGGTCAGAAGCGACAGCAGCCTGGTGACCAGACTGACGGTCACCAGGCTGCTTTCGCGTCTGACCTGCAGCGCTGAGATCACCTGCTGTGAGGGGACAGACGTCGCTGTGATACACATACGTCCGTGCTAACTTGGCAAGCCTCTGGAATCTTGTTTGATTCATTTTCCACCAGTCTGTAGGGGTGCAATCCAGGGGTGGCGGAGCCTCCCTCAGAAAGTAATCGGTGAGTACGTTTCTCTGCTCGTTGTGCATCTGGGCTCCTCCGTGCTAACACCGACTTGATGCTAGGTTGAGACCAAGAGCTGGATGCTCCGCTTCTAACTTGGGTTGGAAGTGCGTTCAAGTACTTATACACAGCTTCACAGTGTTGGCAGTGAACCGAGACTTTTTTTTGTTTGTTTATTTAGTCAAAGTGATCCCACACCACACTTTGCTGCGACCTCTTCATGACAATGCTACTTTTGAAATGCACAGAAACTGACAAGAAACTGAGTCGGCCTGTGGGTTTTATTTTCAGTCATCGCCCTCGTGTGGTAGTGTTTAATTACTGCCACATAGCTAAATCAATTCCATTCCTTTAAAACTCACACTACGCAACAGAACATGCGTTAATTGATCGGTAAAAAAAATGTCCTCGATGAAATTCTTAATGATCAATTAATCGATCGTCGATTAATTATGCCCAGCCCTACTTTAAACTGGTGTGTTTTGCCTTTTGCCTTTACTCCTTCTTCCTCTATCGCTGCTTCTGCAAAGTTTATGTGAGAACTTTCTATTTGTCTGTCCTTCCTAGCCACTTGAAAGACCCAGTGCGTGCTGTCAGAGATGTTTACAGGAAACGCAAAGCAGTCAAAGCTAAAATATGACACATCAAATGGAGACAGAAAACGGACACGAGAACAGAGAGGGAGAATGAGAACACGGCCCAGTTAAAATGTGACTTTTGATGCTCTGTCTCTCTCTCTGCCAGCTCTTCTGCTTCTCCTTCAGTAATAACTGTCTGTTTTTGGGATTTTCTTTAGGGAACGGGAGAGGGAAATGCACGGGCCCAAAAAACGTGGGCCCAAACCCAAGAACTTTGTGAAGGTATGGTTCCTACTTTCTGCTTTTTTTTTCTTTTTCTTTTTTTCTCTTTTTTTTTCTGGCACAGCTACTGCTTCTGAATAAAAAGACAACTACTCTGATACGTTTGACTTTGGATTAACTAGTTTGGGGGGGGTTATATAAAATACAATCAAACATCCAAACGTGACCTGTTTCCAGCCCCTTACAGAAAACCAGAGCGTGGCGTCGAGCTCCTCTTTGAAGTCTATTTTCGGTTCTCGTTGTGCAGCGAGCATCAGTCTGTGTTCTGTCATTGCTAAATGACATGAGGACAAGTTGGGGCTGCAGAAAAAAAAAAAAGCATTCGAGCTGACCTACTTTCTTTTCCACACAGCCGTTTTCAGTTTTTACAAATCGGCCTGAGAACTCGCAGCGCTGTCATTAAGCACGGCCCGTGTCTTGTTTGTGTTCATGTAGCGAAGCCCCGCCTTCTCGGGAGAGAACTTTAACCCACTTAACTGTTTTTTTATCTTTCCTCCACACCACTGTCAGTTCAGTCAAAGCTCACTCCCAACCGCGCAGGTGGTGTCTTTTAAAATCTTAAAACATAATGAACTTCTTAAAGCTCTTCTTGTATTGAAGGGTTTGCTCTATAGAAATCCAGAAAGCTATGAAGTATTTTGCGACTGCCGATAAAGTTACAGTATATATGGTCATGCTTGAAATTTTTTGAGCTTATGTGGATTTTCTGATGTCTTCAGGAAACATCTGTAAAATAAATAGGTGGTGTAAAATACAGTCGGCTAGGGGTAAAAAAAAAAAAGAGTAATGCTGCGTTAAATTTGTCTTGGAAATCAGAGTTTGGTGGTAGGAGGGACATCAACGGTCTTTGCCATCTATCTCTCTGTTACTTTTACCGGTACAAGCCGATGGCAACATGTTTCTCTCCATTTTCTGCATTGAAACCAAAAAAGAGCATCTTTACAAAAAAGATGTTCCACAGAACTGCGTTTAATGAGATGCGAACCAACAGAAGAGCTAATAGCGATAAAATTCCGACTTTAGGATGCTTTCTTGTAATCCTGGCTGGAAGCCTGGAGGTACAGGAAACACAACCTGATACTCACACGTGCCCCAATTCTGCATCTGATTGGTCGAGCACTCCGAGTTACCCCCGGTAGAATAGGGAGAATTGTAAACCGTCACTCACTGACGGCCCATCAGAAAAGCTGCACTAACCCGAGCCTTCAATTTTACCATCAAACCGGGATTTCTGCAGTGGAAACTCCCTACAAATGAAACTTCGCAAGTTACTTATTATGTTATCTAGGAAATTCCAAAGGTTGAAACCAGTCCTTGTTCAGCACTAATTTCCCACTTTTGTTGGAGTAATTCAGATCATTTTGAACAGCTTTATGAAGTTCATTATGTCTCAGGTGAACTAAGTAACTCTACATGTTTCTTCTGTTTTGTTCAAAAGGTGGCAATTAGTTATTTTTTCCCTGACAGTTTCGGCCTCTTACTCGATGCCTTCTAAAAGAGCTGCCATCCGCTGGTAGGATGACATGGCTTATTTTCAGGCATGCCTCATGTGACAGACGTGGAACTGTCATGTCCTCGTTGACGGCCACTCCCACAAGCGTTGGATGTTACCTAGAGGAGTGAGTCCCAGGTCCTAATTACCTGAAGTACCTGAAATACGCCACATCATCCTTCCTGCGGACGAAGAAGGCGACAGGTAAGAGGCTGAAACTGTCGGATAAAAAATACTTCGTGTGGCCAGATTTTGCCATCAACCAAGCATAGAGTCAGTGAGTCATGGACCGCGCCCGTCTGCCCACATATAGCCAGGTTTGTAAGACGGTGACGGGTCAGACCTAAAGTAAGGCGCTCTGTTTGTACTGCTGAAACTGTCCTGGTGCTTTTAAAGGTGGACGATTCGAAGTCTAAAAACCTCCTGTTCCCTACATGTTCCCACTCAGTTCCAAGATGGAGATTATAACTAGTGTTGGCTCCGAGAACATTTTCTTCATCTTTACTCCTAATTTATAAACTCCTCTGATTAGTCTTGGATTTTAATCTCTTGGGTTACAGTATTTGGAACTTTAATTTCCGCGTAAATTCCCTCTTCTTTTTACTATAGTAATCTATGTTAAAGAATTTTTGTGGTGTTTCTATGATACTTTTTTTTTTTCTAGCAGTTTTTATACATTTTAAAAATTTTGTTTAAATTAATACTGGGATTTTGTGTTACAGTACAATCTTAAGGAATATACCTCACCTGATTCTTTTTTCAATATGTTTTCATCCATTATGTTTATGTTTATGAATATTTAAGTAAGTTTTACTTGCAGGGTTGCCGCGGGGTAGTAAAATGTAGTAAAAGTGTCCAGTCCTCTGATCTCGATTGGTTCGGGTGATCTATTTTGTTGTGCGCATGCGTAGTGTCGGAATAGCTTGGACCGCTGTTCTGACGATCTGTGCTACCTCCTCAGAATGTCCTACCGTAGCGCGCATAGATGGCTGTTGGCGCTACCCCTCGAAAAGTGCTACCGGTATGTTTACATGCCGAAAACAACAACAGTTAGCTTATGATGTTAAATATTATCATCGGAAAATATTTTTCAAGTGACCAGATTGAAGTGGCAGTTTAGCAGTAATGTCTGACATAGCAACAATTTATATGAATACGAAAACTTTTCTTTCGCTCGGGATTTTTGACTGAAATATAATTCCATACATCCACCATTCATCAGCAGCGGATTCGCACGCGGGGGGAGCAGTTACCCGTTTAATTTAAAACATTTGCTTGTGAGGGTCATTGCATTTTGTTTATATTCTATTTATTCTAGTCTTCTGGTCATTATTAAATATTAGTCAAGACATCATCACATTTATACTTTGAATTGAGTGGAATAACATTTAGTTTTGGGTCAGGGATGGACCATCATCAAACATGGGTCAGTATCACTCCCACAAAAGAGGCCGCTGCTCAGTGTTGTGATGGTAGTAAAAATTATGGAGAGGTAGTTAGAAAGGTAGTAAAAGGTAGTAAATTCAACTCTAGGATTCCTGTATAAACCCTGACTTAGCTACATGTGCTAACCAAAGAAAATGTTGTTGTTCTTTGGATTTTATAAGATTTCTGATGTCATCATCTCCCTCAGGGTCGTGGTCAGAAAGGAGAGTCCACCAGTCGCGCCTCCGGCAGCCGCCAGAACTCGTCTCGGTCCTCCGTGTCCACTTCCAGCCGAACATCTTCCTCCTCCACCGCCGCTCCTCACACTTTACCATTCTCCTCCTCTTCGTCAGCGCCAGCCCCCTCCCCCAAACTCAACTCTCTCGCAGCCACCCACAAGCTGAAGAAAGACATCCACCGTTGCCACCGGATGTCCAGGCGCCCCCTGCCTCGCTCAGACCCCATGGGGCCCGCTTTCACCAGTCCGGGTGGCTTCCCGTCCCGCATGCACGTCTCCCCTTTCTCTGAGACCGTCCGCATCCTGAACCGCAGAGTCAAACCCCGGGAAGTCAAGAGGGGTCGTATCATCCTCAACCTGAAGGTGATTGACAAGCCGGGCAGGGGCGGCGGCGGCGCAGGCTCCAGGAACGTGCAGTCAGGACGCCAAAACATCCCATCTCGCAATCGCATCATTGGCAGGAAGGGTGAGGCCCCTTACAGACCTTTTCAGCCTCCTCTGAAGATGCTGGGCTTCCCAATGTACGGCAAGCCCTTTGGACTGCAGTGTGGCGGGCCTATGTCTTTTCACTCCCAAACAGGGTCCTCTTCTAGCACGGGAGCAAGGGACAGCAACAGGAGCTCTTCACAGCGCCGGCCACCTCCCACTTCCTCTTCGTCTTCTACTTCCAACTTCAGCAACGTCACAGCTAAACGCCCTCAGCCTGCCGCCAAAGCCTCAAAGGAACTGAAGTCTAGCAAATCTCCACCAGGAACCCACAAACCTTCTTCTTCTGCCTCTTGTTCAGAAGCAAACAACAAATCCCCGGCACCTCCGTCTCCATTGTCATCTTCAGAAGATCAAGACGAAGTCGCCGTGGACTGTTCTCCAGCCTCAGAAGGGGGCAGAGAAAGTCCTTGCCAGCACAAAGCAAAGCAGCAGTCGCCCTCCACGGGTTCTCCCATCACTCCAGACCAGCCCTCGGCCCCCGTTGAACCCCAAAGGGTCCCCGCCGAAGGAGACCCCAACTGGCACCCCGAGATGGCGCCAAGCTGCAAGGACGTGGTGGTCACAGACGTAACCACCAACCTCGTGACCGTCACCATAAAAGAGTTCCCCTCCCCTGCGTCGGGCCCAGCCTCGCCTTCCACTAGCGGTGAAAGCGCCTCCACCCCGCCTCCTGCCGCAGCGTCCGAGGACGACTCCGTCCAGAAGCCATAAGAGATCCAACCACACGAACTTCCTGCCATTGAGGATTGAAAATTATATATTTAAAGTACATCATACCAGTGCTGCCACTTCAGCCCTATTCTACCGTATCTATAGGGGGGTATATTGCCAATATTTGTTAGAAACTCAATCAAATATAATGTAACTAGATACCACCCAGCCATGAAATTACACAAAAAACATATTTTTTCTAAAAAATACAAAGTGAAAAAAATAAAAATGAGGCAGCTTGAATGCCTTCTTGCCACTTAGATTGCCATATTTCCTCCAACTTGCGCAGCAGGCATGGCAGACAACCATTTGTTTTCATCACTTGATGCACACATGCTGGAGGGGTTTGCCTGTTCGGTGCGACACCAGTTGTCCCCTAACAGAGCGTCCCTCATCCATCTGCCGTGCGGAATTTCATCGAGCACACTCGGCCGCCAGCAAAAGGAGTCTGCCGCCGATTATCGATGCAGACTCTCCTCTCTCCCGTGTAGGTCGGCATCAGCAGCAGGTAGGTGTTCGGTCAGGTTCCTGACACCAAACCCTCCAACCCCCCCAATGTTATCGGAAGGTCAGGCAGCCAACCGATGTGTAACGAAGAGATTTGTTTTTGCACTTAGATTCCGAAGACTGCGTCAGTACAGCGAGGTGAATGCAATGCACTTGACTGCATAAAAAAAACAACACGTTTATTGTAGTTAATAAGCTTCTCGAGGCCTTTTTTCCTTCTGTCTTTAGCACATGCATATAAATACAGTGTAGGAAATCCACAACCAACTTTAGAAACTGCTAAAGAAAATACAAATTCTGACAGTAGGTTTAATCTTGATTCAATTTCTCACAAACCCACCACACTCTCCAGTTTTTTCCTGTCCACCGAGTTCTTCATGACTTAACCTCCCGACCCATGAAGGTCTAGAAGGTCCAGAAGCAACCACCCAAGTGAACCTACCAGAGTTTCTGATTCTCCGATTTTTACTGGCTGATGTTTCACATTTGAGGCAGCTTTTGGTTTGGTTTTTCAAAAATGTTCTCCCTTTAAAGCCATAAACGTATATAGTAACTTTTGGCTGCAGTTACAGCTACAATCTGCAGCTATTTTTCTCCTTTTTCTTCTTGTTACAAAAAAGCTGAACCAGATCGCACAGTGTTGTTTTTTTAAGTTTTATTTCAAGTTCTCTGTTAGGTACCATTTAAACTCATGTACAGTATTTTCTAAACCATCCAATTGTAGTTCTTGCTGAACATATGGACTTGTTCTGCTGGAAGGTGAGCCTCACCCCCAGTCTCAAGTCTTTTCCATCCTCTAACTGGTTTTCTTCCAGAATTGATCCATCTTCCCATGTTTCATGATAGTTGATGGTGTGCGCAGCAAGAAATGGTGTTTCCTATGTAGCCAAAGGTTCAGTTACCCTCCCAGCCGACCAGAGCACCTTCTGGCACATGATTCCTGTGTCCTCTATGTGGCTTGTGGCAAAAAAACCAAACAGGACCCATCGTAGCATTCTTTTTCACACTCTTCTATAAATGCTAGATTTGTAGTGGTGGTGTGTGTGACTGATAGTTGTCGGGTTTAAAAATTCTCCCACCTGAGCTGTGGATCTCTGCAGCTCCTCTACTTTTACTATAGAGGGATTATTTGTTGATCAGCACAGCGGACGCACGCGCAACCTAGCTGCAGAAAGAAACGCGGGCCCTTTACATAGCTCTGGTTCCCATTAGGCGGCTTTTCACTATCGGAACTTCAGGGTAATTTTACCGGACATTCCCGATATCCGCGTGTCTCCACTTCATTGGGCCGACAGGGTATTCGGAACTCTGACATTCCGACTTCCGAGTTGGGAAAAATTTAACCCCAAGTTCTCAGACTACGTTAACTGGAACACTGTTTTCTCGGATGTAACGTGAAATCCGTTTCCGACTTCCTACTACAGATGAGAACGCACCAGAAGAGTGGGTGCTGGTAGGTTTGCAGATGTGTCATGTTTATTTTTTAATATTATTTGGCACCAGTAGCGTTTATCAAAAGTAATCAGACTGGAAACGGAGCCGCAAAGGTCTGAATGTCCGTTTTTGGCTCATGGATCAATCATTGCTCCCAGAGATGTTCTAAGCTTAGAACGTTTTATAGCCTAACCGCTGCTTTAAACGTCCAAACCTTTCCCCTGTGATCAATGGTCCTTGTGATTCTTTTTGTTCACTAACGTTCTCTGACTGGAGTCATTTTGGGATTCAATTATTCAAATGTGGACTTTATTAATAATCACATGGCTTCTGAAGGCAATTTGGTGCACTAGATTTTATTTAGGGGTATCAGAGATTAGTGCGCTGAATACAAGTCTGTGCCACGATAATATATTAGCTGCAGGGACTGTTCATCAGCCTGTTTACTGAAGCGCTGTGTTTTTCATCTTTTATCCTCGTTGGGAGCAAGAACCGAAAGAGTTAAACATTCAAACTTTGTGGTGTGATTGGTGGCTATCGTCCATGACTGGATGAAGGAGAAAGCGTACTAGATTTTTCGCTTTAAATATTTGCGGAATATCAGCAGAAAAGTGGGGAATTTGAGCGTCAACCTATACTTCTCAAATGGGTAGAATATTCTCCCCTGCTTTCTTACTTCCTCATTTAGAATTCAGCTTCCGCTAAATTCCCGTTTTAACCACAAACACTGTGTCGTTGGGAAGATTTCTTGTTATTGGCCAACATAAAGTAGTATCAATGTAGAGCTGGAAGCAGAAAGGAAAACAGTGTTTTTAAGCTGTTTCTAACCATTAAAAATATGAAAAATGTTTACTCTTGACACCCCTTTAAAAAAACAAAAAAAAAACCAGGTTAGGCGTTTCTCCTCAGGAGTCCTGAAGGTGGTGCTTCCACTCCTGTGAGATCAGAATTATTCCTCAATCATTTCATTGCTGTTTTGCCACTTTTGCCCTAATAATAAAAAATCTCTCAGAACTTGTATGTTTGAACAGTTTTCCACACATCCTCGGTGTTACAGCCAGATTGCATCACATACGGCCGTGACTCCGAATGCCTCTTGATCTCATCTGTTCGTTCTTGAAAACAAAAGAAACTTTGATGATGATCACATTTTCTGACTTTTTGGTGTCGTTTTAACGCTTCTTGTTCCCTGGTGCTTCCGGACCTTCCCACATCTCCACCTGGCTCAGTGTATTATACCTTTTTCTGCATGTGTTGCTTTGTAGCTGTGCCACCCCTCTGCTTGCTTGGCCATTATTAGCACAGCTACTAAATAGTCACGACTCCAGCTTGGTGACTCTAAGGATCTCATTACTGTAATAAGTTCACACTGTTTCTGACGTTTGGGTTTTCCGCAGGCGTTTTATTTTGGAGGCACTGTTTTCGACAGACGGGGGAGGACGTTTCCTCATCCGTTTGTTTTGTGCTGGATGGTTCTTGTTGTTCTCAATGCTTTTCCGATACACCATGAGCAGATTTATACCAGTATGACTTATCCGTCGCACGAGGAGAAATAAGTTGACTACCTTGACGATAAATGAAGATGTCTGTTATCTTTAATCTTTTATTTAATTCAAAACATGCTGTGAACTAAAAGACAGCTTTCCTCTCCAAATGGATATGTTATTTGGGAAATATTTCTGTCATGTTTTGTATCTTTATTATCTTTTTTAGGTGGTGGTGACACTAGCAGTTGGTAGATGTTTAAGATATTAGTCTGGAAAGCATTGCTTTTCCAAAAAAAATAAAAATAAAAAATCTTATATGGGGTAGCACAACTCAACTTAGTGGCCTGTTATGTAACCAAATAGGGCTCTCTTTTTTTTTTTTCTCTTTGATTTTTATGCCTTTTTTTTTTTTACCCCTTTGAAATTGTTTTAAATTCATGTTGTGATTTGTAAGTGCTGGATCAGCACCAACAGGATAAACTGAAGGATCCTTGTTTTAATGTATGACTTTAAATACTCAATTATGGATTGTTGTTTTTAAGCATTTTCCCCCATTTGTACTGTACTTTAACACTTGTTTGAAATATGCATAATTATTTTAATGTAAGGCTATTTGTTTGAATGCCATTTTTAATCATCATTTTTCTTTGTGTGGAGACTGCAGTTTTGTTTTTTTTGCGATGTTATGATGATTTGAAATGAGTACATTGTACTGATGGTGATGAGAAGAAGGCGGAGGATAATACTGACATTAAAATGTATGTGAAGCATGTTTTGCAACCTCTTGCTGTACAGATAATGTATTCAGTCTCCTGTTACGTGTCGTATTCGTGTGTTCCTTGTAAAAGGCCTTTTGATTAAAAGCGCTCTAAAGATAACTGCTAAAGGTTGTTATGCTTTATGTATTCAAGATTTGGGGTGCCACTCAGTCTCTTCTGACATAAAAGATTTGTACAGATTAACGTGTTTACCCTTGAGACAGCAAAAAATAAAATTAAAAAAATCCCAAAGGATATAAACTGCTTATCACCCTAAAGATCAAAGGAAACAAACAAAAACCACTGTTTCTTTCATAAAACTCAAATGTATTCACACAAAATAATGATCATACAACAATACTTAAGTTCAACTTCAATGTAGTTCATGGCTCATGTTGGGTTCAGTTTGGTCCAAAATATAAAACAATTGAGTCCACCTTTTATCACTCACCAATCTAATCCGGTGAACAAAATGCCAAAGCAAGGGAAGAAAATTCCACGTTTTCCTGGAAGTCCCACGTAGAACATTGGGAAGCGCAGCCATAAGCTCCTCATCAATGATTGGGTTGAGGGCCAAAAAGTCTTCACACCTCTGGAAGTATTGAAGTGGGTCAGAGGAGTCATCAGCTTTCCCAAATGTTGGAAACTGCAGTTTGATGATGCTCTTTCCTACAATTCTACTCATTGTTTCGCCTTGGATGGTTGAACTTCCAGGTGACTCAGGCAGATCCAGGTTTTCCATCTCTTATTGTGGATTGCATTCTGAGATGGCCTGCAGCTCTAGGTGTTTCTCTCCAAGTTGGCCGTCTGGATAGGTTTGCACACCTGCGGTTGCTCCTGTTTGAATTTCTTTGGCCATGGAATGTAAAGCGTTAAAGACTGAGAGAAAGATCATCCTACACTGGTTGGATGACATCAGGTATGAGCTCTGTGGTTATTTCAGCATACTGATCCATTTATCTTCAATTCAATTCAGTTTATTTATATAGCGCCAATTCACAACAGATGTCATCTCAAGGCACTTAACAAGAAGTCATTTCAATACAATTATACAAACATTCCAATCAGTTAAAAAGTTTCCTATTTAAGGAATCCCAGCAGATTGCGTCAGTCATTGGCGTGAAGTTGGGCAGATTTCCAACCACAGCAATCCTTCAGCAATCCCTCATACTGAGCAAGCATGTAGCGACAGTGGAGAGGAAAAACTCCCCTTTAACAGGAAGAAACCTCCAACAGAACCAGGCTCAGTAGGAGCGGCCATCTGCCACGACCGTCTGGGGGTTTTGAGAAGACAGAGCAGAACACAGAAGGAACAGAAGATCCGATATAAGAGAACTTTCTATGTTACAGAAAGTAAAAAGTTGATAACAGGACACAGTGGATGTTCAGTTACTGAGAGGATCATCCCAGTCGATGCCCCCCGTCCAACAGGGCATTGCAGCCATGCAGGATACCAGACCAGGTATATCTTCGATGGGGAGAAAAACACTGAGAGAAAACAAAGTTAACAGTCGAAATAACAGAATGTACTGTAATACAACTGGAGAGTAGTAGTAGAAAAGGAAGTAGCAGAGTGAAGAAAATTGGTAAGTCTGTCCTCCAGCAGTCTAAGCCTATAGCAGCATAACTACAGAGATAGCTCAGGATGACCTAAGCCACTCTAACTATAAGCTTTATCAAAAAGGAAAGTTTTAAGCCTGGCCTTAAAAGTAAACAGAGTGTCTGCCTCACGGACTAAAGCTGGGAGCTGGTTCCACAGGAGAGGAGCCTGATAACTAAAATATCTGCCTCCCATTCTACTTTTAGAGATCCTAGGAACTACAAGTAAACCTGCAGTCTGAGAGCGAAGTGCTCTGTTGGAAACATATGGAACAATTAGATCTCTGATGTATGATGGAGCTTGATTATTAAGGGCTTTGTATGTAAGAAGAAGGATCTTAAATTCTATTCTGGATTTAACAGGGAGCCAATGAAGGGAAGCTAAAACAGGAGAAATGTGATCTCTCTTTTTAATATTCATCAGAACTCTTGCTGCCGCATCTTCCAGCAAAGTGAAGTATAAAACTGTATTCTTAAATGCTCCAGTCGTTTAAACATGTTTGACAAGCTGTTTTTGTTGCTCCAGAAGTAAATCTGTCAGTTTTGTGTTAATTTGTTCCATTTGAGAATTATATATATATATATATATATATATATATATATATATATATATATATATATATATATATATATATATATACACACACACACACACAGTGGCTATTTGCCCCCCTTGAACTTTTCCACATTACAGCCACAAACATGAATCAATTTTATTGGAATTCCACGTGAAAGACCAATACAAAGTGGTGTACACGTGAGAAGTGGAACGAAAATCATACATGATTCCAAACATTTTTTACCAATAAATAACAAAAGGGGGTGGTGCTGACTCAGCCCCCTGAGTCAATACTTTGCAGAACCACCTTTTGCTTCAATTCCAGCTGCCAGTCTTTTAGGGTATGTCTCTACCAGCTTTGCACATCTAGAGACTGAAATTCTTGCCCATTCTTCTTTAGAAAACAGCTCCAGCTCAGTCAGATTAGATGGACAGCGTTTGTGAACAGTAGTTTTCAGATCTTGCCACAGATTCTCGATTGGATTTAGATCTGGACTTTGACTGGGCCATTCTAACACATGGATATGTTTTGTTTTAAACCATTCCATTGTTGCCATGGCTTTATGTTTAGGGTCGTTGTCCTGCTGGAAGGTGAACCTCCGCCCCAGTCTCAAGTCTTTTGCAGACTCCAAGAAGTTTTCTTCCAAGATTGTCCTGTATTTGGCTCCATCCATCTTCCCTTCAACTCTGACCAGCTTCCCTGTCCCTGCTGAAGAGAAGCACCCCCAGAGCATGATGCTGCCACCACCATATTTGACAGTGGGGATGGTGTGTTCAGAGTGATGTGCAGTGTTAGTTTTCCGCCACACATAGCGTTTTCCATTTTGGTCTCATCTGACCAGAGCACTTTCTTCCACATGTTTGCTGTGTCCCCCACATGGCTTGTGGCAAACTGCAAACTGGACTTCTTATGGTTTTCCTTTAACAATGGCTTTCTTCTTGCCACTCTTCCATCAAGGTCAAATTTGTGCAGTGCACGACTAATAGTTGTCCTATGGACATATTCCCCCACCTGAGCTGTAGATCTCTGCAGCTCATCCAGAGTCACCATGGGCCTCTTGGCTGCATTTCTGATCAGCGCTCTCCTTGTTCGGCCTGTGAGTTTAGGTGGACGGCCTTGTCTTGGTAGGTTTACAGTTGCGCCATACTCCTTCCATTTCTGAATGATCGCTTGAACAGTGCTCCGTGGGATGTTCAAGGCTTGGAAATCTTTTTGTAGCCTAAGCCTGCTTTAAATTTCTCAATAACTTTATCCCTGACCTGTCTGGTGTGTTCTTTGGACTTCATGGTGTTGTTGCTCCCAACATTCTCTTAGACCGTCACAGGGCAGCTGTATTTGAACTGACATTAGATTACACACAGGTGCACTCTATTTAGTCAGTAGCACTCATCAGGCAATGTCTATGGCAGTGTTTGTCAAACTTTTTTTTATCATTCCCCACTTTGGACCAAGGAGCATACACAAGCCCCCCCATGCTTTTATCGCCCCAACAGAATGGTGACCCCGCCTGATTTTTAAAGTGTTTTATTTATTTAAATAGCCGAGTTAGTCTACAAGTTTTTAAGGGTATAAATTAGTTGGAAAAAGGGGTTGTGCACTGGTATAAAACCGTCTCAGAAATATATGCTGTCAGTAGTCGCTACATGTAGAACTTCTGCTCACAGTTGGAGAAAATAAAAGTTGTAGTTTTATCAAATTTACAAAGCTTTCAAAAATACAAAATAAAAATAAATAAATTAAGACCAAGATACTTATCCCTGTATTTCCTCTGTGGTTGACCGTGTGACTTCTCTGACTCTGAAACGTTCCCTGATCTTTTTAGATATTTGTACATTTTGTAGATGGAATCTCTCATAATGCGGCTACTTCAGCTCGTTTTGTTCTGCTGCGATATATTCTGACGTCAAACTCCCAGCCCGATGTTCCAGGTCCCGGTTCTGTTTACAATGATGATCACAATTGCTAATTTATTTGAGTGTGTTTAATTTTGTTAGAGGGGGGAGTTGGTTGATTTAATTTACAGTGCAGGGAAACCTTCACAACGATAGAATCTAGGGGGGAAAAAACTATTTAAATCCCGTTGATGTCACGCCCCACCTGCAATACCTCTGCGCCCCACTAGTGGGGCTCGCCCCATAGTTTGAGAAACACTGGTCTATGGGCAACTGACTGCACTCAGACCAAAGGAGGCTGAATAATTACGCACACCCCACTTTTCAGTTATTTATTTGTAAAAAATGTTTGGAATCATGTATGATTTTCGTTCCACTTCTCACGTGTACACCACTTTGTATTGGTCTTTCACGTGGAATTCCAATAAAATTGATTCATGTTTGTGGCTGTAAATTGTTCAACGCTCGCTATTAGTTCCTCCCAGTAGTGGTGTTGGTCCTCCACATTTTTCAATACTTGACCTGCAATATTTGTTGAGCTGGAGAGATTCACGGCTTGTGTTTAACATCCATATTTGTGTTTCTGAGGTAAGAGGGGTTTAAAGGAGGAGCAAGCTCTGGTAGGAGAGTTTGGTTTGCTGATACATCCTCCCTTGCCAAGACTGACTCAGCGTTGGTAGCCATTTTGTGTTCCTGTTGGTTATTTTTTTTTCCATTAAAGTGTTTTCTTTCTCTATATAAAGGCCTTATAAATTCAGTTTTATATTCATTAACAAGTCTTATCTGGGGTGCCATTTTTTTCATTTGATCATTTATGACTTTCTCCTGACACAAAAGGTTTTTACAGAATAATCCCTTACCCTTGAAACACAAAAACCCCCACAAAGGATTTAGACATATTACAGAGCTTATCACCCTAAACATTAAATGAAACAAACTAAAAAAGCACAATTTCTTTCATTAAACTCAAATGCATTCACACACAGAAAATAATGATCATACTATAGATATTCAGTTTAAATGTAATTCATGGCTTGTGTTTGGTTCAATTCGGCCCAACAATTAAAAAGAGGAAAATAATCCAGTCCACATTTAATCATTCTCCAATCTGATCCAGTGGGGGCAAGAAATTCCACAAACACAGGGAGAAAACTTCACCCTGATTTTTCCATTCACTCCACAAAGGGAACTCTACATAAGGATGAAGCGCACCACTTGGTTATTATTGCTGCAATACAGACTATAAACATGAACCTGATTACCTGGTTTTCCTAGCCTTGTGTGAATAACTTTTTTGTTTTAGTCATTTGTAAGAATAGCTTCAGACAGTTTTCTTTTCATTTAGGTACGCTATTCTTCTATAGTTTAGACTCAGATAGCCTTATTGTCTTTGCACATTATACAACAGAACGGTTTGGAGCGATCCAGTAACAGCTTAAAGATAACAGGAATGTGTAGTTACTAAAAACAGGAAACCACACACACAGTAGTTAAAGTTAGAAAACAAAATTTAAGTTTACAGTGGCGTGAAAAAGTGTTTGCCCCCTTCCTGATTGCTTTTCTTTTCTGCATGTTTGCCACACTTAGATGTTTCAGATCATCAAACTAGTTTTAATATCAGACAAAGATAACACAAATAAACATAAAATGCAGTTTTTAAATGATTTTTATTTTTAAGGAAGAACCTGGGAAAAACAGATTTTCCACCCTCTTCACAGATTCTCTTTTGGATTGAGGTCTGGTGACTGGCTAGGCCAATCCAGAGCCTTGAAATGCTTTTTACCTAGCCTCTCCTTCATTGCCTGGGTGGTGGGTTTGGGATCATTCTATTGCTGGAAGATCCAGCCACATTTCATCTTTAATGCTCTCACTGATGGAAGGAAGTTTTAGCTCAAAATCTAACGATACATGACCCCATTCATCCTTTGTCTTAGTACAAATCAGTCGTCTTGTCCCCTTTGCAGAAAAGCAGCCCCAAACCATGATGCTTCCACCCCCATGCTTTAAGGTGGGTATGGTGTTCTTGGGATGCAACTCGGCATTCTTCCCCCTCCAAACACGGTGAGTGGTATTTATACCAAAGAGTTCTATTTTGGTCCCATCTAACCACATGACATTCTCCCAATCCTCCTCTGGATCATCCAGATGGTCTCTGGCAAACTTTAAATGGGCCTGGATATGCACAGGATTTTAATCCATGACAACGTAGTGTGTTACTAATAGTAGCCTAAACTTTGTTACTGTGGTCCCAGCTCTGTTCAGGTAATTAACCAGTTCCCCCCCCGTGTAATTCTGAGCTGTTGTCTCACAGTTCTCATGATCACGTGCACCCCACGAGAAGATATCTTGCATGGAGCCCCAGGTTGAGGGAGATTGTAAGTGATCCTTTATTTATTCCATTTTCTATTAATTTCTCCATCAGTTGATCTCTTCTCACCAAGCTGCTTGCCTATTGTAGATTGGCTCATCCCAGTCTTGTGCAGGTGTACAATCTTGTCCCTGGTGTCCTTGGACAGCTCTCTGGTCTTGGCCATGGTGGAGGCTGGAGTCTGACTGTTTGAAGGTGTGGACAGGTGTCTTTTATACAGATAATGAGCTCAAACAGCTGCCATTAATACAGATAATTAGTGGAGGATAGAAGAGCTTCCTAAAGAAGAAGCAACAGGTCTATGAGGGCCAGAATTCTTGCTTGTTTGTAGATGTCAAATACTTATTTTCTGTACCATTATGCTAATAAATTCTTTAGAAATCATGGAATGTGATTTCCTGGATTTTGTTTTTATATTCTGTCTCTCACAGTTGAAGTGTACCTATGGTTAAAATTACAGACCTCTCATCTTTTTAGGTGGGACAACTTGCACAATCTGTGCCTGCCAAATACTTTTTTTGCCCCACTGTATGTATGTTTTTCTTTTTCTTTTTTATGCTAAAGTAATGAGTACATTTAGATTCATATCATGTCTGCAGTTGTTTTGTTAAGTACAGTTTCATTATGAAGATATAGGTTACTTGAATTGACAATACAGGGGTAAGAATTTTACAAGTTTACTCTTCATGCCCTTTAGAACATTTCATGTATTTGAGTTATATATATATATATATATATATATATATATATATATATATATATATATATATATATATATATATATATATATATATTCATGCATATTTTAATTGTGTTAAAAAAAATTGAGTTGCCACCAACATCTGGTGTGCATTTCATGTCAATAAGAAAGAGAAAAATAAAATAATAGACATGCCTATTTTACCCATTGTATAAGCAGGTTTCATTAAAGTTCAATACCCCCATCATCCACAGGGGGGACCTGTTGAACCGTTTTAGGGTTGCAGCGTCCTCTCCGTGTGTTTTTCAGAAGGACTGAGGTTTGGAGGGACATCCTGTCTGGGTAATCATCTCTGTGTTTTGATACTGTAATGAATAGTCCAAACAGCTCCATGCTCCTGGCATGGCTGTTTGCTTTATTTCTTTGTAGAGAGACACTGATGAAACATACCGTGTGTAATCTTTGGCTGTTTTCATTTTTTTCATCTAGATCCACACTGTTTGATAGGTTTCAATCAGACTGACCCAGATGAGACCAAAATCGACATCTCAGTTTAATAAGAGGCGCCCTAAGTGACCTGTGTGTGTCGGGTCGTTTGTGTACGTTTCTGTATCCTGAAAGTCCATTAGCAACTCAATCCTTTTGATGTTTTGCAAAGATTATGATTTTCTCATTGGAAAACAAAAACATTAACTTAACTTTGACATCTTCATCTATTACACAAAAGTTTATAATACATAAACATCTGACAAAGAAAGTTGTACCAAACATCTGGACACCATGCAGAATTGGTACGTTTTTTTTTCTTCCTGAAACAACTTTCAGCGAAAAACTAGCTTCTTCTCAAACAAAGATGACACCGGAGTCCTTCGGGCGTTTTGGATGTTTTATAGGCATGTTGGCCAGAATGTAAGACAATGCGTGCACCCAGAATAGTTCCATGCTCCAACTCTCCCTCACCCTCCTATTCCTAATATTATATAGTATTTGGTAATCAAAGATTATCTTCTTTAGTACCTCCTACGTAGTCTCGATGTCTGGTCCCGCAAGGTTAAATCACTTCAAACTGTATGTAGAGTATAAGGAGATCAGACGGTGTCCTGCTGATATCGGCTGCTTACTAATGTCTGATGATCTCTACATGACATATTTCCTAGCTGAAGCAGGAAAACGTCTAAAACATGCAGGGCAGTGAGCCTTGAGGAGCAGGGTAGGTAAACACAGACTTAAGTAATGGTTTATGAAGTTAAATAATTGCTTCTCTTTATGTCTGGGAATAACTTGCGGTGTTCCACAGGGGTCAATGTTGGGACCTAAATTATTATTCACTTTATAAATCAATGGCACATGCAATACGTCCAAAATGTTGAAACTGTTACTTTATGCTGGCCTAAATGACTCCTGGCCATATACACATCTAATAAAAATCTCTTTTTACATTGATATTTAATCGCAATCTGAAACTCACTTTTCCAGTGTTTTATTTTTCCAATCGTTTATTTTTCCAATCTGGAAATGAAAAGTTATAGATGTGGAGAAACCCAAAATGTCTATTTAACCAAGCTGCAGGTTAAGCATTACATAAATCTGGAGTATTACTGAAAATATTCAGCGGTTCCTGTTATATCCTGATAGGGTTTGCCTGAACACGCAGTTATTTATCCCCGAAAGAGCACGCTGTTGCTTAAAATGACAACAAAATAAAGTTAAGCAGCATTTGATCATCAATTTTAGGCTGCTAAACCTTTGTATGTTGCATGCCTGTAGAAAGCATGGTGCAGGAATCTAAGGCTGTAAGCTCTATAAGCTTGGTCTAAACTTTATAGTCTTGTGACTTGTAGCCCATCTCCCTGTCCTGTCGCAACAATACGTTTAGGAGAAAAATCCGATAGGAAAAGGTGGTTGAATTTGTGAAATTGCTGTATTATTTAGAACATATAGAACTGTTATCTCCTGTTATGTGACCTAGTTTTGTTTTAATCACATGTTAGGCTAGTGTCACATCTGTGAATGCACAGACTATAGCCAACTGTGTGTGCCACTCTAAGGACATGTGACTTGGCATGGATGTCAACTGACTTATGAAAATGGCATGTGTGGATGCAGGCTTATGGGTGTGTTAAACTGTACGAGAACTGAATCAGAATGAAGCTGACTTCGATTTTTTTTCTTCTATAATGCATTTTAAAAGATTTTGTGACGTTGACCCTAAGGGCCAGCCCAAACTACAAGCTGCTTATAATTTGTCGCATCTTTATGCACTTTTCTCCCTGACTTTAATGCAGAAGTTATGCAGAACTGTCAAATAATGAATAAATAATAGGGGATTCCGAATGTACATGTTCGTATGTGTACTGTACATATCCACTAAACCAATGAGTTAACATTTCTGTCTGTCAACAGTGCTTCTAAAGTTAAAAAACTAATTTTAATACGTCAATATCTGTGTAAACTATGAACCTGATGGACCATTTAAACATGGTCAGTTCTATTTTATTCTATACTGCTGTGGGTTTATCATGTCATCCGGATGTGGTGTGTGGCTATGTCACTTGGTTTACTTTGTTCTCACGTCATGATCGTTCCCTCATGTTTTTGTCCCATGTTGTCTTGATTCGTGGCTCTGATTTCCTGTTTAACTCTGTCATCATGCGATTTCATCTCCCATCTACCAAAATTGTGTTATTTCTTTATTTCACTAGCTTCTTGCTAAACGCATGATATTTTTATAAAACTGAAAAAGTTGTCTGATTTTTGTAAAAAACACACAAAAAAAAACAGCATCTGTAAATCGCTGTAGAACATAAAAGGCGTTGATTATCTTCCCTTTACTTGGTAGAAAAAATATTCCGTGTATCGTCTGCAACAACAACAAGATATGGGACACTGTATTTAGCCTGGTTTATTGAATTGATACACTAAGGTCCACTTAAAAAACCCCACAATGGACATTTATGAAATAGTACCTAAAATATGCACCAACTAATTGTGTAAGCAGATCAAATCTGTACCCATTTTTGAACTGTGGTTGTGGGGCCACACTTTGGACACCATCTGTACGGTCCCATGTGCTTGTTTTCGTTCTGTCTATGTTCTGTCCTCAGGAAAGCTTCTAAAAATAACTGGAATAATCAATTTCGGGTCAAATGTAAATAAGGTTTAAACAGGCACTTTAACTGTTGATTTATTAAATGCTGTGAACAGACTGACATTCTGTCATACAGGTCCAATTAACTCACTGTTGCCTCACTGTAAAAAAAAAAAAAAAAAAAGAAAAAAACACAGCTAACAAAATTCATCAAGCATGGACATTAAAAAAGAATAATAGCAACATTCAGTGATGCTCGCACAGATCCATCGCGGCCTTGTTTGGCTCACCTCTGCTCTCACCAGTCACGCTCCTCCTCCAGCAGCCGTCCTCATGGCAACGCACGCAAGGAGGAGAGAGCAGCTTAGCAACGCAGAGACGGAGAGCATCCCCGCGGGTCCAGATAGCGCGGAGCCTTTCTGTATCACACTCGGAGGCAGGAAAGGAAGCAGCAGCGCCAACTGGAATCTGCTAAAGTCCACGTAAGGCTTCTGTTTTCTCCTAAATCGTATTTTTACTGACACTTTTAGGATATACCCCGATTTATAAAGGCTCTTCGTGTATCGTGTCCTCCTTCTCGTTGCGGTGCGGCATGATGCTGCATGTTTGTGAATGCACTGATCTGATCTGAGCT
Organism: Valencia hispanica; assembly: GCA_963556495.2. Lineage (NCBI taxonomy): Eukaryota > Metazoa > Chordata > Actinopteri > Cyprinodontiformes > Valenciidae > Valencia > Valencia hispanica. The sequence continues at coordinate 13,440,463 of OY747703.1, forward strand.
GTTTTGTTTGTTTTTTTCATCGGGTTTCACAGGGCATAATGAAGTTTGTGGTAGTGCTGGTGGGAGCGGGTTCTCTAGCCTTCCTCGGCGCGGTCATCTGCATCGTCGCCAGTGTTTATCCCCGGAAACGCGGCGTGACCGCCGGCGACAACGGCACCGTGACTTCGGAGGCGCTGATCCAGCCTCTGGAGGGAGGAGCGGTGGCTCACGCCGGGCCGCTAGGCGCTCTGCACGGCCCGGGGTCGTACGATGTGGACAACGGGCTGGGCGGCGTCGATCTGGAGGTCCCCACGCTGAACGAGCTGAATCTGGGGAAGGAGGCGAAACAGCACAGCTTCAGTCGGATGATATGCACTCCTCTACCTGTTGGAGAGTGTAGGACCAAAGATCTGAGGCAGAAAAGGGAGCAGCAGGCGGACGAGCCTCCGTACGGGAACGGAGGCGACGAAGACCTCCGGACGACAGCGGAGAACCTCCGGCAGATGGTCTTGCAGCAGAACGATCAAATCCTCATGGACCAGAGAACCATCCGCGAGCTGTCCGGGAAACTGAGCGAGTGTGAGAGTGGCTTGGAGGACGAGAGAAGCGCACCGGCACCGGCGCGGAGCGTCGGGGTGTGGAGCGGGAGCCGTCGCGTCATGGCCGGGGACGATGTGAGCTCTTCCGCGGCGGCGCAGCTGCAGACGGCCCGGGCAGTGGAGGAGCTGGCGAGGGCCATCATGGACCTGAAGGACCGGATCGAAAAACTAGAGGTAGGCCTAAGTAAAAAAAACAACGAAAAAAGAATACACATAAAGAAAAAATACATTTTTAAAAAAGTTTGCTAAACATGGACCATATGGTTCTTCTTGTGTTAAACTTGAGTTATGTTTGAAAGACATAAGGGTATAAACAACAACCAAAAATTGGACATAGATAGATAGATAGATAGATAGATAGATAGATAGATAGATAGATAGATAGATAGATAGATAGATAGATAGATAGATAGATAGATAGATAGATAGATAGATAGATAGATAGATGTGAAGAGTGATTCTTTAAAACACAGTTTTAGACTTATGAAACCTTTATTCTCATTTGAAACACGAAAGGAACATTTTATTTTATGCTTTTTTTTGGCGTTTGTACCTACCTATATACTTTGATCAAGTGAAATAACTAAATCATCTCAAATAGATTTTTTACTTCCAGGACTCAGATTAGATGTTCCATGTTTGCTATCAAATACCTGTATTGTTTCTTCTGTGCGACTTGTTGCCCTGGCTGCCTGTCCATCTTTATTCCTCCCTTCTGCTCCAAAAACTAACTCTTGACACAAACGCCCATCATGTCTTGCTCACATTCCCACGGGCTCGGGGGAAATCTGTCCACCTTTTCTGGCCCTCACACCCCCGGTTGCGCCCCGCCTCACATTATGTCAGCTGCCTCCTCAGCATCCAACAGTAGGAAGACGTTGACATAAATAAAACATGAAGCTGGCCGGACAGGAAAAGGGCTGCTGAAGGTGGTTTGGGGTTTGGGGACTGAGGGCACGCATTAGGTCTGAGATTGAGACACAGACTCGTTTATCCGCATGCACACACACGCACACACGCGCACGCACACACACACATGCACACACACAGAAACCATGCTGCATCGCTGCCAGCCTTCAATAAGCACAGTCACAAGGTTTTCTCCATCAGTGTGAATTATATCCTTGATGTCAAGACACAGCACTGCCTCAGCAACTCTCTTGATATTATATATATATATATATATATATATATATATATATATCGCCCTCGTAAATGTCTCATCCAGTCCTGCAGATTTGCCTCTGTTTACTGCAGCCTCATCAACACCTTCTTTTTTTTAAACTTATGCTCTGCATCCTAATAACAGCTTGAGTGATTAACAGTCCAGCGGCTCATTTTAAAACAGTTATTTGGCCAAAAATAGCAACTTTAGGAAGTCTTCGTCTCATATCCAGAGATGCTTGACCAATATGGTCCAGCACTGGTCATACTCTTGGCAAAGACAACCAAAGATCAATGAAAGATGAGTGTTTAATTATAAGGTCATGGATCAGGCCAAACTAATCGCTTGATGAAATTGAAATTTTATAACGTCAAATTAAGGGCACATGGAGGATCCAGTTTCTGGAAAAAAATCAAGTCATCACGTGACTGTTTTGGACATTATACAGCGTTTTTAAGTTCATTAAGAAAAGACAATGCTTGATCTCATATTGTAAAACTTCTCTAATAGGAATACAAAGTGTGACTAAGAACAAATATGCTAATGCCACTTCTTCAGTCTTCTGCAATAAAAAAAAAACTTTTATATTTACTCAACTTGCTTGTTTAATCTACAAAAAATGCTGTCTTAAACGCCTTAAACACATTATCACATTTTGCTATGTTACAACTCTACACTTAAATGCATTTCATTAGGATTCAACCTGGCAAAGTAATACAAAAATAGTGCTTAATTGTTAAGTGGTTTTTAACTTTTCTAAAAAATAAAAAAAAACATAGGAAACGTGTGGCTTATTTTTGTGTTCTGCCCCTTTTACTCCGATACTCCGAAACAAAATCAGTGCAATCAGCTGCCTTCAGAAGACACTGGATTTGTAAATAGATTCCACATCTGCTTCATATACTGTATTCTCAGTATAAATCTGGGAAAACTGACACTGCACGTAACCCTGGCCACATCATGTAACACGGTAGCTCCATGCTGTGGGGGACTTTTTATTTATTTTTTATTTTTTTGCCGGGATGGGGAATGGGGATAAATGGAATAGCTTAGATCACAGTATGAGTTTAAGGTATTTTGCCAAGAAGAATGGCCAAAAAGTGGACATACCCCAAAATGCAAGCAATATAATGGCAACAAAAAGGTTTGTGTGTGTGTGGGGGTGAAAAGGGACTTTTACAAGGCACTTTACAAGGCAATAACAAGTTCAGCCTTCTATCACCTGAAAAAACATTTCTATTGATTACTGCAACAGCGTCTTCACAGGCATGCCTAAAAAGTCAATCAGACAGCTGCAGCTGATCCAGAACGCGGCTGCTCACGTCCTCTTTAGAACCAGGAAAGTAGAGCACATCCCCCCAATTCTAAAGTCCTTACACTGGCTCCCTGTAGCTCAGAGAATAGACTTCTAAATACTTTTACTAGTTTATAAATCATTGAATGGCTTAGCACCAAAGTATGTTGAAGATCTACTGTTACTATACCAACCCAGCAGACCACTCAGGTCCTCTAATTCCAGTCTACTCACCGTCCCTACAATTAGAACCAAACATGGAGAAGCAGCTTTCAGTTTCTATGCTCCTCTAATCTGGAACAAACTTCTAGACAACTGCAAAGCTGCTGAAAGACTGAGGTCTTTTAAATCACAACTAAAAACTCATCTGTTTAGACCTGCATTTGAGTAATGCTTTCATGTATCCTGTTTTGTGTATGCTTCTTGCTTTATTGCTCTTTTTATTTTATATGCTTTGTCTGTGTTTTACAGCTCTTTTCATTTTAACCCTTAATCATGTAAAGCACCTTGAATTACCTTGTTGTTGAAAGTGTGCTATACAAATAAAATGGCCTTGCCTTGCCTTTATAGTTTGTAAGAACGTTGTTAACAACATAAATATTCCACTAAATTAGTATGTACATCCATTGCCCGATGTCCCACAATGTTATGACTGAAATCATGTCGGGTCTAGATTCCGCTTTTGCTTGCTTGCATCATTCTTCAAGGTTGCTCAAACTGGACAGCCATGAACCAGATTTAGCATTTAGGTTTCTACATTTACATATCACCTATTGTCCAGGTATATTATGTAATTCATATATGCAAGTTTTATTTTTAGTTTTCTGTTTAGCTTTGCATAAAGCCCATGAAGCTGAATCTTCTAGAGTTGATGTAAAAGCCTCGTCTTTGGTAAAGCTATTGTTTTTCCCTTGCGTGTCCTCTTTGTTAATCCCTCTTAGTTAAAAGTGGTAAGAGACTTGCTCTTACCCTTTCCTTTTCCCTGCACGGCTTCAGACTGATGTCTTTCACCTCCATTCTGCAGGCAGAGATAGGTCCCGGAGTCCTGAACCTCACGGATACATCTGTTGGTGCTAGTAGCAGCAGTAGCAACAGTGGCGGCAGCGGCCAGACTGGGGATACTGGCAAGACTCCGTCTTCGTCCACTGGCGGCGCTCCATCCCCAGCAGCGGGGGCTACCTCAGGGGGCCGTCGTCCTGCTTCTCCATTCTCCCCTGGCTCCAGGCCTTCTTCTTCCAAAGGTTCCCCTGGCCGGGGAAAGAGCACCTGGAGGGTGGAGGACCTTGAAGGGGAACTGGACAGGAAGATAAAAATGCTAGAGAAGGAGCGACAGGCCATGCGGAAGGAGACGCAAGGTCAGCACGAGAAGATCAACAAGGGCATTGACACCGTGAACCACCGCATCACGGAGCTGGAGCACAGTGAGTCTGTGGGAGTAAAATGATACCCATGAGGAAGCGGATAACTGCCTCACCGTGCTGGCATGAAAGTGCCGAGCGAGAGGCCCGAAATGAAAGTTTAACGAGCGCTGCGGGTGAACTAGGTCATCACAGCAGTGGAAAATACACTGTGGATGAAAATAAGGCGGTTAATGGGTGCTGGGGGTTGGGAAATGTCAAGCAGGGACAGGGGGCACGCCAATATTACAGCTATAAATAGAATATATTGAAGTTATTTTTAGTTGGTTTTTTTTTCAAGCACAACAAACGGTTTTATAAAATTAAAGTTTGTCTTTTACGTTGTTTCCCCAACACTATTATTAGCACCAGGTATGGACTGATTCCCAGCATCGAGTTCACAGTTTCAAAAGGCTAACAAAGAGCTGGTAACTGCAGGTCTTATTCTAAGAAGAGCAGATTAGTTGTAATATTCTGTGCACTGGCATTCAAATTAGCAGTTGTTTTTTTCTTTGGTATATGTATCAAAATAATAAGTAAATGATAGATAAAATTACAATACTGCAATAATCTGAAGCTGTTAGTTTTAAATGTGCCTCTAGATTATGTACCTCCATTGTGAATTGGTGAAGGAAGGAAGGAATGAGAAGGGAAGAAGGATATAAGGATGGAAGGACAGAAAGGAAGAAGGATACAAGGATGGCAGAACAGAAAGAAAGGAGGAAGAAAGACGAGGAGGGAAAGAAATAAGGGCACAAGGCCTGGAAATACAATTTTTTTTTTTCCTATTTTCTTTTTCCGTACTCATCCAGACCTGGAAAAATACTGGAATCAAATGTTATACTTTCCCATACTTCCAAGACTGGATAAGAAGAAAGAAAAAGTAGATCCTTTAAAGTGGTCTTATATTTCATGTTTATCCCCTTCAGGGTAAATTAAAAATATTACTTAAAAGAACTGAACTCAATAGGTTCATCATTGAAATAAACACATGTCAGACCAGTTTCTTTGGTGCATCTACCTTTCTGACAGTCTCTCTTTATTTCCCTGCCCTGTGTTTCTCCAAAGCGCTAACAGAGCCACCGTTTCCCGACGGGTTCGTCCTCTCCTTCCCCATGCGGACCAACTACATGTACGGCCTGGTGAGAAAAGAGATAACCGAGATGTACGCCTTCACCGCCTGTTTGTGGCTCAAGGCCAAAGAGGGAGGCATCGGGACCCCCTTCTCGTACTCTGTGCCGGGGCAGCCTAATGAGCTGGTCCTGCTGCAGGGAGTCCACAATCCTGCCGAGCTGCTCATAAATGACAAGGTAGAGGGGGTTTTCTCACACCCGTCAGTTGTAAAGGTTGCTCATAACGCTGGGACTTCGGATGGAATTGGCTTGTTTTCAAACAAATCCAGTGATGTTGAGCAAAATACATTTTTAGAAAAAAATATATGAAAAAGAATATCCATCTGAAGAAATAAAATGGAGGCAAATAGCCCTAGACAGAAAAACATAGTTTAACCTGAAATGTCGACAAAGCCATTCGTCATTGTTTAAAGCGATAAGAAATGAATCGCCGTTGTCGGGGAATTTTGGTGGAGTGTAATAAGTCCCCGGGGTGTTCACATCCTACTGAAAAAGGGACAAAAAGAAAAAAGTTACTCACCACCATGCACTATTTATTTATTTTTTTTTAACTTTACCTTTAGGTGGCACAGCTTCCTCTGTCCCTACCCCAGAATGAGTGGCAGCACATCTGTGTCAGCTGGACCCTGAGGGACGGAGTGTGGAAGGCCTACCAGGGGGGAAAGATGAAGGGCAGAGGAGAGGGACTGGCTGCCTGGCATCCTATCAAACCCGGGGGAGTGCTTATACTGGGACAGGAACAGGTGGGATGGATGGATGGATGGATGGATGGATGGATGGATGGATGGATGGATGCAGAATGCAGGATGCAGAAAAGTTTGCAGAAAAGGCAATTTTTTGAGAAATATTTTTTGTAAGCAAATGAATGAATAACAGATGGAGATTGAACTTCCGATCAGTCGATGAGAAGCTGCTGCCTCATGAAAATTAATGGGGATAATCCTTACAGTGGGACGCCACGCTTCTTCATTAGGCAGTCAGCTACACTACATAACCATTATAAAATCTTGTTATCATCCCTCCTCGCTGCCGTCAAAAGAAACGACTGAAAGCTCATTCTGCGGCCCATCGTCCTTCCACATAGGACATGAAGCTGAAAGCAAGGGCTCCCACTTCAGCTAAATGATGCAAACTAAAAGTTGATTTGATGGATAGATTTTAAAGCAAACCAGCACTTTATTAATCTCTTCTCCAAACAGCTGATGGATCCCCCCCCCCTCCAGGAGGTTTCTCTGGAGTAAAAATTTTTTTTTTAATCTTATCTTTGTAGAATCATCATAATTCCGTAATTTCTGAGTGAGGCTTAGGCTTTTGAGCCGTTTTCATTACCATTTAACAGGACACAGTAGTACCCCAGTTTCCTAACAGCATTGTAGCTCAACAGTTAGATTTACAGTAGGTCAGTGTAAGCATGATGCTGATGTTGATGAAAGGAAGGATTAAAACGCAGTTTGACACTCAAATTCTATATTGCTGATAATTGCTTAGTAACCTCCCTTACTTGGCCGTCAGTTTTATTTGTTTGGTATTAATTTAGATACAATGTAAATGCCACATAAAGGAACCCAACAAAAATTTACATAATTATTTTCTTAAGAAATGCTGTACATAAAGAGTGGCATACAAATGGGATACGTTTTTGACATTTCCAACATATCTCGTCGTGCTTCTTTTAATTCTAACTCTTTGTTGCTATTTCGACCTACAATTTACATTTACATCCACAAATATTTTATGAGATAAACCAAGACACTTTAGCACATAATTATGAGGAGGATCAAAAATAACCCATTGTTTTTAATTGCATTTACACATAAAAATGTTAACAGTGTGTATTGTGCATTGTGCTGCTACAGACTTGAAACTGTGACGGGTTCAAATTTTATATTTATATATTAGAATGACCCAGTCAAAGTCCAGACGTAGATATAACGGAGAATCTGTGACGAGACTTGAAAATTACATTTTCATAGATGCTCTTAATTAAATCTGATTGAGCTCAAAGTATTTTGCTCTTCTTTAGATGTGGTTGGTTCTACAAAATATGGACCTAAGCTTCCAAATGTGCATCACGTTGTGTCGGTCTATCTTATAAAATCTCAATAAAACACATAGAGGTTTCGAGGTGGAAACTTGTCAAAATGTAAAAAACAAAAAAAGTTGAAAGGGTATAAATATATTTGCAAAGCACTGGAGAGATTAAACTGACAAAAAATGAGAGATTAAACTGACATTCAGCCTTTTTTTAAAAATCCCAATTGTTCATTTTTCTACCCTAGGACACGCTAGGCGGACGTTTTGATGCCTCCCAGGCGCTGGTTGGGGAGCTGTCCCAGTTCAACCTGTGGGACCGGGTGCTGAAACCCGCGGAGGTTGCCGCCCTCGCCGACTGCAGCTCCTCGGCACTGGGCAATATCGCCCCCTGGACTGATCAGGATGTAGACGTCTACGGCGGTGCCACCAAGGAGTCCCTTGACCCTTGCCACGCTGCCCAGAGATCCAGCCCCTCCGCCCCCAAACAGTGAAAGGTTCACAGGGAGAAACCAGCCAATCATGGCTCTGTTTAATGGTCTGTTTAGGAGTCCATTCAGATGTTTAAAGGTGTACCAAACTGGAGTTTAGAGTATATTTGCTTTAAGGCAGGCAAGAAACTTGCTGGTTAAGTGAAAGATTGTGCTATTAAGCTGTAAAGAGTGGTGTATTTTTTTGTTCTTTGTGTTGGTGTACACGCACACGCGTTTCCCTCTGCAGTGAGATACAGCGACGACAGTCACAGAATCACTTGTAAAGGCAGCATAGTGGATCAGCTTCTGGCATTTACAGTTTTAATGAAGATGCTTCTTATCGAGACACATCTCTGTCATTTAACCCTACACGATTGTATGAGCAGAGGGTTTGATGTGGTTATGTCATAAAGCTGCAGTTATGCCATTTCTAAGGTTTTCTTGTACGTTTTTACAGCAGAGTGACACAAGGTTCTGTCTCTGCTCATCGTGTGGCCAGCTGGTTGTTTAAAATGCTTCAAATGAAACCTGAGATGCTGTTGTACTATCATTGACTTTTTCACTCAAACGCAAAGAAAAAGAGTTGTTGTTTTTTTTACTGTATACGATTCTGTTGAATAAGTGATTTTAAGTTTTCTATAGCACACACACAATGATTTTGTGAAACATTTGACTTTAAATGTGCAAGTGTAATGTCGCTTTGGTAATGTTGCTCTGTTCCAGTCTATTCTCCTGCTCTGCTGTTGAGGTGGGAAAATAAAATTTGCTGCTGCACAACGCAGATATCTCTTCTGACTTCTAAAATAAACACTTTGTCTCCCTAAATGCTTATCGGACACAAGCAACTGTGACGTGTTTGATGAAACTGTGATACTTTTGAATGTAAACCAGATGAAACAAGTATCTCTGCATGAGTGTTTTCTGTTTGTTACAAAAAAAACTTCCTAATGAAAGTGTTCACAGATTTCCCCTGTAACAGATACTTCAGTAGGAAATTATAAACTCTCGGAGAAAGTGCTTTATGACGGTGGAGTGATTGGAGTGATTCTCCGGTCATAAAGAAATCTGCCACAGAATTGGCTGTCATCAGGTGAAAAAAACCCTAAGCTGCTCTCGTGCTTTTATCTAACTCAAAAAAAACAACAAGCAAATAAACAGAAAATATGCTTATGAAATGCTGCAACCTGTTGTCTCCTACTGTGTCTGATTTTTGTCAATTTCTCACTTCCAACCACTCACTCCAATATGAAATTTGCATATTAATTTAAAGTGCCCTGTGGGGGGGTGTTTAATTAGAAACACACATTTTTCAAATAATGATTTAATTGATTAAGAGAAATAGAGCTGTTTAAAACAACCTGGCCCTATTGGACAATGTCATTGCCACAGTCTGAGAGGAATAATTTTACTTGCCTCCACCTGGCTTGTTACTGCCAGACCTGTAAGAATCAAAAAGTCCCTTAAGTAAAAGATGTCTGGCAACATGATTAGGCCAAAATATATCAACTAGCAACAATATGCTTCAATCTACCAAAAAAATAAAAAAGTAAAAATCGAGAACGGATGAGAAATGCAGTCAGTAACTTCTGTCAGTCGAGAAGGTCACGAAAGAACTCGGAGCAAAATCTAAAGCACTAACTGTAGGCCTCCCTTGGTTCAGTTGATATCGGTGTTCAACAAGAAAGAGACTGCTCAAAATGGCATCTATTGGAGAGCTCCATGGCAAAACCACTACTGACCAAAAGGAACGCAAAGGCCCGTCTCACCTTTGCTAAAAAACACCTTGATGATCCACATTACTTTAGGAAGACTGCTGAGACAAACTGCTGAGACAAACGTCAATGAATATATTGATGTCCGTCATAAGGCAACCAAGCAACAGACCATAGTCCTGAGTGTTTGGTGTGTGCATGTGTCACATTACTGATTTCCTCTGCAGAATACTCACTTGTAATTCAATCACACAGCGAGAAATACCATGTCAAGTCAGTGTTTAGAATATTATGCATACTGTGGCTTTGATTTAAACAGGCCTGTAATGTTGTGAATAATGATTTTTTGCTGAAAGGGGTTGGGTGTATTTTCATGGTTGCTTCAAGGTCTTGGTCTGAAGATTATAAAGGAAGAAACTCTGTAGATTGGATTTTAAACTGTAGCCCACATCAGAAAATCTGAATCATAAAGAAATCTTAGCCCAACTGTAGAAATCCCTGTTGATCTTTAGACACAGCCTCTTTTATAGAGTTCCAAACAATACATGCATAGTTCCATATTTGGCATTTGAGAAAGTATTGGTCTTACTTTGAACAGAGTCTTTACCACATGCACACTTTCCATATTTGGTCTTCAGGTCTTTGACCATCTTCACTTCGTGTTGGGATTTGTCACTTTATGTCACTTTAACGTTTATGTACGCTGAATCTTCCAGCAGTGGTCTTCACTGCACACACCTCCATATATGGTGGGCTGCAGTTTTCACTGTCTGAACACATTTACCCTCTATACCTTTCTTTCTGGGTAAATCCAGAAGCCTTAGTATTGACACTATAGGATCCTAGAATTTAAAACCGCATTTACCGTGTTGTTGTTGAATATAAGCAGCTTGGGGTGTCAAATGCACCATACCAAACAGGCTGTCTGCGACTTGCTTTCCTATGCAAATTTGTGATTTTGTAACGGCCGCGGAAAAACGGGCCACTCTGAACAAAGCTGCCATAGCGCGTATACGAGCTGTAGCCCACTTAGACACACCCCTTTAAATTTACATGTCCCATCCAACTTCAACATCGGCAATATATAACTGATGGTGGTGGTAATGCACCACATTATTGTGTGCCAACCTCAAAATAACACTAGACCGAGCTACTGCTAACATCCCTGTTGGATGAGAGGAAAGCAAGAAAGAAGAATGTCGGAACACACGTGTAACTTTCCACTCTGACACATTCATTTCCAATCGCTGGTGAACCGGTTGTTTCTCAACATTGGAACCTTCTTCTTACTCCAGTTCAAACATGTATGGTTGAATGCCAGATAGATCCATAGCTTGCCCGTTCTTAGTTATCCGGATACTGTCTATACAGGGCTGTACGCAGAGTTTCTAGCCTCAGGAATTTATAGCTTCAGGCAGAGTCATAGAGCCATTGGGGTAAACCGGCCAATCGTCACACAGCTAATTTAATATACATGTCCTGGCCGAGTGGGCGGAGAAAACAAATCTTTCCATTGTAGAGCTTTATTATGGAGTTGTAATTGGCCGTTTATCTGGGCTCCTGGGCCATTTTCAGCCCCAACAAAGTGTCATAGGCTATATAGAGGTTCAAAGTATAGTTCCCAATTTTCAAAAAACATTGTTCTAGAACCCCTTTAGATTAAAGCTTGAATTTGCTTTGGTTAAATATGATCAAATGTTCGGCTATGGGTATACCATCCCTGTCAATGGGAAAAAGACAGGTGTGATAAAATGTGTTCCCTTGAATTTAGAGAAGTTGTTCAGATCACATCACGGGAATTAAACATAGGGAAACCATGTAGATTGTGAAAAGCAATGGTTTGAATTGCCCTAGGGTTAGCTCCACCCATCCACCTATTTCATGCGCTTGTTTGAGGTTGGGTTGCGGGGGCTGCAGCTTAAGCAGGGAGACCCAGATTTCCCTCTCCCCAGCCACTTGAACCAGCTCTTTGGGGAGAATCCCAAAGTGCTCACAGGCAAGCCGAGAATCAGAGTCCCTCCAAGGGTGTCCTTGGTCTTCCTCTGGGTCTCCTCCCAGTGGAACATGCCCGGATCACTTCATCAGGGAGCCGTCCAGGAGGCATCCTAACCAGATGCCCGAGCAACTTTCACTGGCTCCTCTCGATGTGGAGGAGCAACAGCTCTACTCTGACCCCCCCTCCCCCGGATGACCGAGCTCCTCACCTAATCTCTAAGGGAGAGCCCAGACACCCTGCAGAAGAAAAACTGATTTCAGCCGTTGATATCCGTGATCTCGTTCTTTCGGTCAGTACCCATAGCTTGTGACCATAGATGAGGGTAGGAACGTAGAGCTTCGCCTTTCAGCTCAGCTATCTCTTCACCACGCCATACCAGTGCTGCACTCGCATCACTGCTGATGCCCCACCAATCCACCAATCAATCTCCTGCTTTATTTTTCCCTCATTCGTGATCAAGACCCCCAGATTCTTACACTCCTCCACTTGGGGAAGGACCTCGTCCCCTACCCAGAGAAGGTAGTCTACCCTTTTCTGGCTCAAGAACATGGTCTCGGATTTGACGGTTCTGATTTTCGTCCCGGCTGCTTCACACTGGACTGCCAACTGCTCCAGCGAAAGCTGTAGATCATGTCCTGATAAAGCCAACAGAACCACATCATCTGCAATAAGCAAGAGACCTGATCCTTAGGCCACCAAAACAGATCCCCTCCACACCTTGGCTGCGCCTAGAAATCCTGTCCATACAAGTTATGTACAGAATTGGTGGCAAAGGGCAACTTTAGTGGTGTCTAAGGGGCTGTTTACACGACAACGTTGACGTTTTTGTTTGAAATTGCGGGTGAAAACGCACTGCGTTTACACGACAGGGCGCGCGATGGAAAACGATGTAGTACATATGCCCGGCCTTTAGATGGCAGTGTGCCCCGTGTATGCAGTGTTCCAAGGCTTCCCCCTCACAACCCGGAAAAGAAAAATTTCACGGTCTTCTTGATGTACTCCGCTAAAATAAAGTTGTATTGATTTTTTGACGCACGTACTGTATGCGTTTCCGTTGCTGATCGCATAGAAGCCTGATGATCTGTAAGTTTTGCTTACAGAGACCAAATTACTTCAGAAGCTGCATCAGTAGTAATGGCATACCTGGATCCGCCATTGTGTTTTTCTGTAGAAAGGCGGAGTGCGCAAGTGCAACACGTCCGTAGGTGGCTGGCAGTGACGTCATCGTTTTCAAAAGTCTCCGGCTTGCGTTTACATAACAACGTATCACTCAGCGTTTTCAAAACTCTCCACTCTGGAAGCCGTTTCCCAAAAGATGCATTTTCGCCCCCCGTTGTCGTGTAAACGGGAGGCCGAATTGGAGAGAAAAACCTCAGTTTTGCTGAAAAACGTTGTCGTGTAAACAGCCCCTAACTCTCACTGGAGAAACAAGTCTGATTTGCTGTCAGCAATACGAACCAAGCTCTGACACCGGTCGTACAGAGTACCCCCCACAGGACTCTCTGAGGGACACAGTCTAACTCCTTCTCCAACGCCTTCTCTCAGGTTAACTATTCCATCTTTTTATCTATTCAACACTTAGTAAAAAAATGACACAATCACTGCTCTTCACCAAACTCAGTTGAAGTTCACCTGCTCTGCCATTTATATTTTCTTCTAAATCATCACCCTCTCTTCTTTTTCTTCTCTTTCTTGTCACTAAGATTTTCCTTTGTTGTAAAATCAGTAATCTTCTTTATGCTTGTATTATGACATAAATGGAAAGAAAATAATAAATTTGTCATAAGACCATTTTTGGAGTTGCAAAGATAAAAACAACGTGAGAAAGTGTAATGTAGATGTTCCCACAGCCTCACACACCAGTGGGTGTACGTAGTAATTTCATTTAGTTGTGGTCAGATTACATACCGAACACATTTACAATGTGCTAGCACATGTGCATATGCGTGAGATGGTGGGAGTGCTCATTACAGATAACCCCAGAAAGTCTGGTCTTGGAAGTAGACATAAGCCGTTACTCATGACTTCAACTGGGACCATGTTGATTCGTGACTGCTGATCTGCCCACACATTTCTTGTCAGATAACATGTAGCCTCCCACAGATAATATGCCAGAATATAATTAATCTCTCTCAAGATACATTTTCTCTTGTCGTTTGTAACTAATTGAAGTTTTTTGAACAAATCCATTTAGACTAAATTCCTATTTTTCTAACTAAAGTGGAATGTGTAAAGTAATTTAGGCTGCTTCTAGTTTCAGTATCTCATCTGACCTTTTGAGTCGAATCCTGTCTTTCCTAATAGCACATCACAGCCTAAACCCAGTTTGAAGTGTGAAGTAAAGCGGTGTAATTCAAAAGACATATGAAGAAATGAATCAGTCACTTATAGTCATCAATAATCAGCCAGTCACTCAGATAGATAATCAGCCAGTAAATATTTTTTTCTTCACAGCCAAGATGTTATTCTTGGCTCAGTCTTTCTGTTTATAGCGCCTTTGTCACAGCTTGCTAGAAGAGTCACATGGGGTCTTCCTCTCCACCTCCCAACAATCTGCTTCCTCTGCTGCTGAATTATAGATACAGCCTACCTTCATTACCTCTCAGAGGGAGGTACTCTGTGATAAAATGATTGCCCCCCCCCCTTAGCTACAGGAGCTCAAATATTAATTTCTGCTGGAAATATTCATCACTCTCTGAGTTTTCTTTGATATTGCCTACAGCATTTAAATGGGGTGTGAGAAGTTGAAGCTTCCTCCAGGCTACAAAGGTAACAGATGGTTTTTATTGCAGCTGAACGCCGTTCCTCACTGCTGTAACACCTTCTACAGAGCCGTTCTTAGTGATTCTCATGTGAAAATAAATGTGTTAACATTCAGCTAGTCCTCAATGGATTTTCTGGTATGTTCTGGGTCATTGTCATGTTGAAGGGTCCAGTTCTGCTTTAGAATGTCTGACGTTTTCCTCAAGGACCCGCTGATACACAGGGAAAATTCATGGTGGAGTCTATGATGGTGAAATGGCCAGGGGCCTCATTTATAAAACATTGCGTAGGAAAGCACACTACCGGCAATTGTACGTACGCAAAAATGGAAGTGCGGCGCACAAAAACTTTCCGATTTATAAAACAGTGCGCACGCAAGTCCTACACCTGCTTCCGTTTATAAATCAGAATAACTCTAAAGTTGGCGCACCTGGGGGAACGCCTTTCCCCGCCCATATGATGACTATAAAAGGGCAGGTGGACGCCTCTGATAAATATTCATAATTTGATTTCCATGATGGCTCAATAGAGGAGAAAAGCAAAAAAGCGTAACTTCACTGAGTGCGAGGTGGAGGTATTGGTCGACAGTGTCGACAGATCGCAAAAGATATTATTTGGTGGGCCCAGCCGGAGCATCACAAATGCCAGAAAGGCAGAAGAGTGGCAACAGGTGGCGGATGCTGTCAACGCCGTTTCATCGGAGCAACGCACTGTGCCCGAAATTTAAAAAAAGTGGTCCAGACATCAAAGTGGACGCCAAAAAGCGGCTCGCTCTCCACAGGAGAAGTGCAACTGCCACAGGAGGAGGAAAGGGGATGCCCCAGCTCACCCCCATGGAAGAGAAGCTGGCAGGCATCATAGGAGAGTCCCTCCTGAGTGGTGTGGTGACGGAAGCGGAGGGGGACACGGACACGCCGGTGTCCTTACCTGAACCACACACGCCAGAGGCTCCGGATGATGCAGGTAATTAATTTAGACATTTAGAATGAACGTGTAGACACAATTGATGTGACACCATTTTATTCACTGTGCAATATTATTTATTTTTATACTTCCTGGATGTTCCAGCTGGGTCAGTGGTGCAACTGAGGTTGGGAAGGCCAGTGACACAGCTCCTCGTGTGCCTCCCCGTAGCCGTGTCCTGACGGAAGAGGTCCTGCAGGTGCAAATGGACACGATTAGTGCCATCCATGAGGTCCCGAACGAGCTGAGGGAGATAAAGTCTGCTCTCGTAGATATCTCCGAGTCAATGAAAACCCTTGCAATAAAAATATTTAATTGTGCTGTACCTCATTTCCCTTTTTTATCATAAGCGTCGCATCACTTCAAGACGCTGGTGTAGAGCATCATCCTGTGCCTCTAACAAGGGACGCTGGGGTTCGATCTCCGGGACTATAATTAGCATATTCATTCTCACTTGGTGCCCTTATTGCAACATGGGTGCAGTCAATACTACCGATTACATTGGGGAAATCAGACATTGCTGCAAATTGCCTTTTTATGTTGGCCTGTTCACCCACAGTGTATGGGAATTTGATGTACCTGTGTGACAGACGAATTATGCCATCCAACACGTCCGGCATGATGCGGCTGAAGGTTGGCTGTGAGATTCCCAACCTGTCTGCCACCTCCCTCTGGAAGGTCCCGGTTGCCAGGAAACCGAGGGTGGTCAGTACTTGGCGAGGGACTGGGACGGCATGGTTCCTCGCCGTGCGCCTTTGCAGAGCCGGGCCTAAAAAATGAAGAAGCTCCAAAAGTAGGGCACGGGGCAATCGGAACCGGCTCATGAGCCATTCATCATCATGGGCTAGTAAATCCTGATGGTCTCTAAAGACCCCCTCAGTCCGGAGACGTCCTTGCGCCATGTCCTCCAGCAGTGCCAGATGAGCCATTGTGCGTTTTTCCGCATTGGCACGTGTACTTTTTATATTCAACCATCACTAAATTGCCCGAACAGCTACAGGTGATGGAAATATTCTGATTCCAAACTAATTGACTAGAGGTTTTCCACAAATGCCGTCACCTTAATTGTAATTATGACTAATTAATGACTTTATTTGTACGGGACCCTTTGGCAGCAGGCTATCTGCTCTATATTTCAGCTGTTTGATTGAGTTTATAATCACGTGCAAGTTTCTAAAATAACCAAAACATATTTTAGTGGTTGAGGTTCCTATTGAAAATAAATACATCTCAGTTTATTTAGTAAATCCTGATTGTTTTTGTTTTGTATGTGTGTGTGAGCCACATGCACTCCCAGCGCCCGATATCAAACATGCCTCTTTATTCATTTTTGCAAACTACTTTAATATATAACAGTTTATGTGAACGGTAATGTGTGATTTTGCCCAAATATCTCCCATTTCTCATCATTTCTTTGGTTTCATTCTTCTGCCGTTGGTGGAGTTGCTGTAGATTTAGTGAACTTTCCCGGCAAGTTTGTTTTTTTATAAATACCAAAAGTTGACTATAATTGGCGTACGCCAGTTTTTGTACGTACGATGGCTTTATAAATGAGGCCCCAAGTCCTGCTGCAGCAAACCATTCCCAAACAATGACACTTCCAGCTCTATGCTTGACAGTTGGTATGAGGTTATTTTCCTAAAATGTTTTTGGTTTATGCCAAACATGTCCTCTGTTCTGGTATCCAAATAATTCACTTCTATAATAATCTGTCCGATTAAAATTATTCCAGAAGACCTGGGTCCTCATTTATCAACCGTACTAACGCACAGATCTGAGCGTATTTTGTGCGTAGGAACAATTTTACGCATCATGTAGTATTTACCATCTTGTAATTGTGCGTAGAAATGTTCCTAAATATAAGAACAGCTCTGACCATGCGTACGCACAGCATCTCGTGATAGAAAGGGGGAACTGCAACACTTAAATAGTTTTACTTTGACGAAATATTTATCTCATTGGTTTATCACCTCCACCAAGGAGCTCATGTTGGCGTCTTGTTTCTGTTTTAGCAAAATAACTCAAAAGGTTATGAACGGATTTGGATTAAACTTTCAGGAAATGTTAGAAATTTGCCAAGGAATAAATGAATAAATTCTAGGGGATGATCATGCATGGAGATCTTGCGAATCGCAATCTGGGGCGAGGGTGTGAGGCTCTTTGGGGAGGTCTGTGCTCTCGGTGTGCTTTGTTATACTTGTCACAGCAAGCGCTTCAGTTTAAAAGGATGTTGTTACACTTATAAATAAAAGGTTTAAAAACTGTACTGTGGAAACTGGATGATCCTGCTTATCGTTGCAGCAGGTTGTCGCTGTCTCCATGCGTACTAATGCCAGCCAAAGCAGTGTCTCCAATAACACATGGCCACACATGTGTCAAATGAGGTGATCTGTCCACCCCCAGTAGAAGATCTGGCCCAACTGTGTGCTGAGGGATGTTTTATTGTGTTCAGTTTTATGTCAAACCATTCTTTCCCTATATTTGCAACAGGAAACTCTCGACTGTCCCAACCGCATTTACCGCCTCCATCACTTTCTGCCAGGCAGTATTCTTTTTTTTTTTTATTGGTTAACCCTGAGCTGATGGAACCAAACAGCAATGTTCGGGACAAATGTAACTGATTTAATTTGTTCAAAGAAGTTAAGTATTTCCACAGAAGTTAACAACAAAAAATGAAACGATTCTTTGCCACATTTTTATACGTCTGCAGCTCGAACATGACTGCTGTGTACTGGAGGAGGGTATGAAGCAGAGGAACCGCTAATAACAGAGGGCAAAGACTACAAGTGTTAAAATGAATTTGTGTTAACTATGACAATTTTCAAAAAGTATAACAATTTTTGTTGATCACGACTCGTTTTTTTTTTTTACTCACTTATGTTTTACCTCGATCTCGGTGTCACTGAAATTCCTTTTTTCTCTCTCTTGGCCATTGTTTTCAGGTAGAACGCAAGGACTTCATGCATGTGACACAGGATGTTGCGTCACCAAATATGGTTAATTGAGGGCGTTTCTGTATGCAAATGACTGTGAAAGAGGCACCTAGGTAGGAACATGTTATCAACAGATGATTGTGTCATGTTTTGTAGTTAAACTGGACCCAAAAGCAGCAGAGTAAATACAAAAAAATGATTTAATGAAAAACCACACGGAACTTACAGAAACTCGGGAGGGTACAGGCAGCAACAGGGAAACACAGGAACCAGACGGGCAACAAGGAAGGCAGGAATCAGGCGGGGAAGAAAGACGGACGAACCAGCGAGTTGTGACTGAAAGAGGGCCATATTTATACTGAGGGAGGAGAGTGAAGAGTGAAGCAGAGAAGGAGCAGGACCAATTAAGGGAAGCGGTTGCAGCTGAGGGGGAGTGAGCAGGTGGAAGTGATTAGCTGGGACAGGAGGTGAAATGGCTGGGAGACAGAAAACTGGGAAACTAGAAGGATCTTAAGAAACTAAGACAAGACTACGGGGAAACCAGAAAGTACAGAAATAACAAGACTAAGAATAACTAAACATGAAAATAGAACTAAATAAGGAAAATCACTAACAAAAGACAAACACCCGGGGAACACAACAGATTGAGGAGGAACATGCGTACGAGTGGGCACCCCATATTTGATAAATCTGACTTTTGACCGTTCTTACGAACATTCTGCATTTCATTCGAAAGATAGAATAAAGGACAGTTTCTACGAACGTTTGATAAATGAGGCCCCAGGTCTTTTTCTACATTCTCTCTGGCCTTTAATAATGATTTTCTTTGAGAGCAAAGGTTTCCGTCTTGCATACCTCCTACAAAATTAAACCTAGACTGTTTATTTCTAAATGGCCTGCGCTCACTTTAAGTCTCACAATGACATTTTGGGATTTTTGGAGACTTCGTTCAGCCCCTTGCAGTTTCAATGTGTACTTGCTTGGATGGCCAGATCTGGACATGTTGGAACTTGTTTTAAATATGCTCCACTTACCTTCAGTATTTCCCCCTACCAGACTCATAAACTGTTACAGTCTCCTTCCTGAAGGCCTCAGACAGCTCTTTCAATTCCACCAAGGTGTTCACTTTTACTTCAACAGTCAGGAGCACCCCAAACTAGATGGTGGTCTGGGATATAACAGGGGCAAGTCATGTCCAAAATGCTGAGGAATGACGTTCTCACCATACACACCTGATATATGTCTGTGTCTGGTTTTAGAATGAATGTGGGGATGTTATCTCGAACGAGAAATTGAGCTTTTTTTTGTTACATTTTATGGAATTTTTTAAAAGCACTGCTTATCATTTCTGATTATTGATTTTTTCAGTATTATCAAAATTGATGTTAAATATCCAAACGCAAAGTTTTTTTTATAGGGTCTCCTAATTTCTTCACATGACTGTAAAAATGTCAATTCCAGGAAATCTGTCTACCCGATTTCGGCTAACCGCCTGAGTCATGCTCAGTTAATTAAAAGTCAGTCATCTTCAAATAATCTCAAATGCAATAAGTCCACGACATTTGGAGTTGCAATATTAAATATTTAAAGAGATATTTCCCCTTCTATGATGAATACCTCTACCGTAAAAGTATCTCTTCCTTTCTTTTTTGCCATGGTTTTCTCACGGCATCCCTTGAACACTTTCACATTTTTTTTCACTTTACGATCAAAAATTTACAAAAAAGCTGCTTTATATGATAAAAAGTGGCTGCTAACTTTGAAGTGGAAGGAACATGTCACATGGTTTTCAGCATGTTCATGTCATCAACCTGCTGGTAAACAAAGCTGTGGATTGTTTCCGTAACAACTGGATTTATACTGAGATTAAATTACACAGGTGAACTCTATTTACTAATTAGGTGACCTCTGAAAGAGATAAAAATTTTTGCACTGTATTTTAG
This sequence comes from Valencia hispanica, assembly GCA_963556495.2. NCBI lineage: Eukaryota > Metazoa > Chordata > Actinopteri > Cyprinodontiformes > Valenciidae > Valencia > Valencia hispanica. The sequence continues at coordinate 13,460,844 of OY747703.1, forward strand.
TGAGGGGTATCAGAGTAAGGGGACCTGAATACAATTGTATTTCTACTATACAAAGTCCCAGTAAAATATATTTAAGCTTGTTGTAAAGTCACAAAATATGGAAAAGTTTAAGGGGAATGAAATTTTCTGTCAAATATTTACACTTTCTTTCAAAAACATACCTTACAACAATCCACTGTTTAATGGTTATTTTCTTCGCCATTGGATTTGTGGAAGTGCATGTAGAGAATTCTACAGAGCCATAAAATATAACATTTATACTCTAAAAACAGCACAACGGACTCCCTCGACTAATTTAAATTGAATTTAGACCAGTGAATTTGTCTTGCAAAGTACCATGAGATGAAATTTGCTGTGATGTCACAGTGTCACTTTGCATATAGTTTGTAATTTATAAAACAAGATAATACGGTCTGTATTTCTATTTGTGTTGCCATTTTGTTGCAAACAGCTATTTTGTTCATCTGTCCCAAAAAAAAAACTGCTTTCAAGTGCACATGCCTCTGTTGATGTCACATAAGGCAGAAGTCAGATGATGAGAATTTCTATGTCCTTCCCCTAAATGACGCAAAATGTCTGAGCTGTACACGACAACACAGTATATAAGTCAGATGAAAACTGGTTTGAGAGGATGAACAGGAAAAAACCAGAATGGCCACATTTCATCGCGGAAGATCTGCTGCAATTGTTTCATGTCAGGCTGTTACAAAAAATAAAAAGAGTTTTGGGAGTCCCAACAATATGTTCTGCTCTGACCTGCAGAACTGCTTAATTACTTTACTGTTTAGGGACCATTTCTCCTGAAAAAGATGACAAGGCAGCAAGATTCCTTGTGAGCCCAGTCATACCACTTTGCCACGCCATGCTTGCACCTTCGGTAAAGCCTTTTCCATTACCATCGTTCCAGTCAACACTGGAGAGAGGAAGTAAGAGAAATATAATTTTCCTCTGGAGATAAAAAGACAGAAGAATATTTGGGTAAGTGATTTCGTCTGTTCAATATACTTCATTGTATTTGTATGTGTTGCCAATCCTCATTCGCTGTCATGGTTCTGGTATGTCACATTGTCACCATCCACGGGTGTTTGTGTTTTGGTTTTCTTTTGTGTTCCTCTCTGATTACATTTCATAAATTCAGTTTAACATTGTTAGAAAAAGTCTTACCATGTGTTATTGTTACAGACAGTAGGGTTTCGCCATACTGGTTCATTCCTTTGCGTTTACTTTCTTAGTTTGTTCTTGTGTTCTGTTGTTTGTGCCTCAAAATCGGTATTAGTATTTTAGCCCTTGGTGTCTAATTCAGCTTCCCTTTGTGTTAATTGTTCATCTTCCCTCAACCTACCTGTCGCTCTCTTCCACAGCTGTTCCCAATTCCCTGATTAACTCACCTGCATCAGTAACATTCTCTTGTTTTTAAATATATTTAGTTTCATTATCTTCAGTTCCTATTTTGGGATTTTTGGACCTCGGACTGGTTTTCGTGATTTTATTTTTTGTATTATTAAACACCTTTCTTTTTGCTCCACTTCTGCCTCCATTTGGTCCTCCTCAATCAACCCTCATTTGTGACACATACGACATTTGGCTGAAGCCATACAAGCTGAATATGGCGGTTACCACTTGACTTTGTCTGCTTCTGCTTCACCATAGCTACATGGGTTTAGGGATGCTCTGAGTCAAATTTAGACACAAACAAGTAAGATTGGAGTCCTAGCAAGTTGAAGTCTTGTGTCAGATTTGCATCATATTCTTTATCTGAGTTATGTTCTTTCAAGAAAAGACAACTCCAATTTCGAATGTATTTATAAAGCACATTTTAAAACAACAAATGGTTAACCAAAGTAGGCTACTGTGCATTAAGAGACTAAGTGAAAATGTATAATAAAGTAAAATTAGACCTAAAAACGATGTAGTGTGACAAAAAAAAACTCATAATGTTGCACACCAGGCAAAAATAAAATAAAATATGAGTCTTCAAAAGAGGATTTATAAGACTGTAAAGGAGCCTGGCTAACATGTAGAGGCAACCTGTTGCGTAACTTAGGGGCCACAACGGCAAAAGCCCGATTGCCACTGTGCTCCTGCCTTGTCTTTGGAAAGGTCACGAGCAGCTAGTCCGCCGACCTTTGAAAACTTGAAGGAGAGTACGTTTGAAGTACGTTCGAGAGACACAGTTGAGCAAAGCCATTAAGTTTGGAGCGAGGTTGTTTAAAAAAAAATAAATTATGTAGCACACAGGGTGCCAACGAAGAGCAGCCAGCTCAGAAGCGATGTGTTCTCCAATCGGTTTGATGAGCCGCTGCATTTCGGACAAACTGAACTGTCTGTCTGACGCCAAAATACAGCCCGCTACAATAATCAAGTCGTGAATGTTATTTGCAAAAATCCTGCCTGAACAAAAGGGTCTTGATTTTGGATTTTTTTTTTTTTGCCGTTGGAAAAAGCTTGTTTTTACTACAGAGCTGACTTGTGTGTCAAATCTAAGATTACCATCTAATTTCACGGCCAGACTGGTGGCAGTGGATTTCAAATATTGAGTCAAAGAGCCAAGATTCACATGGCAGGTGTCACGAGCGCCATTTGGGTGGAAAAAAAACAGGTCTTTGTTTTTTATCCTTGAGAGATTGACTTATCCCTTCTGTTCTCCCTTCTTATTGACCTTTTAGTAAGCAAGACACGTCCAAAAATGGATAGGTCTCTTTAAAGCCGACAATCTCTTCAAAATTTTGGACATTATGCTCAAAATTTTGAGTTTCTCTTTTATTCGTATCCTTTGAAAGTGTAATATCAAAATATTTAACGTCAGTTTTAACAGCTGTGTAAAAATAAGATACCAGGTGGATGATCATGAACAGCCAATAACTCATATTTTCTAATATTCAGATACAAACCAGAAGCTTTTGATAACAGTGAAATTTTATGTACTGCGAGAGGAAGATGTGAAATGTTCTTTTAAAACAATGTAGTATCGTCTGATAATTGACTTACTCTAAATCTTCCTTTAAACCTGTTTGCAATCACATAAGTAAGAATTGTATAATCTGCATTCAATAGCGTAATTGGTCATAGATTAATCGAGAAGTCTAATGTCTTTACCAAATTTGTGAATAAGAGTAATGAGTCCTTGTGTCATTGTCAATGTTTATTGAGAATGATTTCTTAAAAAGCTTTGAAGAGAAAAAAAACTTTTAATTCTTTCCAAAAGAATTTTTATAAGATTGTTTGTCTGTTTTCAAATTGTTTAAGGCTTGATCTGATGCTTCCATTGTTATGTCAGAGTCACAAATTTCTTTAAACGCTAAATCAATTTTTGGAATAGGGGGTTCAATCTGTTTAAGAAACCATACTAAACGAGTGATCAGAAAATCTGAGTTTGATTATCTAATTTGAGTATATTGTGATTTACTGTAAAAATTATGTATTTCCTTCGATATAGTCTTATAATTTGTGTATTTTTCCCCGTTTACAATTAATGCATTTATAGATTTCTTTTCTTGCCTCCGTTTCTCCAAATTGTGGAAAAGTGAAGCACTTTTTTCGCCCTCTTCTATCCACTTTGCGTGAGCTCCAATGTAAGCTCCTATGGCTTTTTTCTAACACAAGTCATTTAAATTGGCTTGTAAAGACAAAAGGGGCAGCTGTGAGTACCTGTTTATTAAAATAGTTATTTATATTTTGAAGTAATTTACTTTCAAAGTCTTTTTGTTGTCTTCTTTTCGTTTTACGAAATGTAACTGAAAAGTCTCTAACCTTAAATTTAAAAAAAAAACATTCTCATCTACTCATGCATTTGGCAGTTGTTTCATCATTGTAAATTTCAGAGAAGCTTTTGAACCATATTAACATATCCATCGTCCGCCAAAAAAAACTGTGTTGAATTTCCAAGAATCTTTTCTAAGTTGTGTTTTATTTTCAGAGTTAAGTTTAACAACAACAACAACAACAACAACAACAACAATAACAATAATAATAATAATAATAATAATAATAATAATAATAATAATAATAATAATAACAACAATAATAATAATAAAAATAGTACTGTGATCTGGTAATGGAGCCACTGAGATGGATATATGTGAAAAAATATTTATATAAAGTCGAGCATAAACATAATCTGGACATATTATTAAGATTTGGCTTGATCCAAAGGGAGCATTATTTTAAGTTTTATTTAGATCATTTTTAAGCCTTTATTGATTGCTTGTTTTGTAAAGGGGCGGTGGTTTTTGATTAAGTCGACCTATGAGTTGAGTGACAGAATTTTAACCAATACCAAAGCAGCTCGGCTGTAAGGGGCGGGGTTTTGTGGACGCTCCTGGACCTTGTTAGAGATGTCTCCTTAACGACCGATGCGAGTCAAACGGCAGAAGTTTCCGTTGGACAAACGTTTGGTAAGTGAACCTTTTCAGTCATGCATCACGTCTACACTCCACCTAAAACACGAGCCCAGTCCTCGTGTTGCAACCCGCTAGTTTAAACTTGATGACTTGGAGGCAGAAAAGCTCCTCATCCATCAGCTGTTCGCTCTAAATACAGGCTAAGCTAATTAGCTAGCTAGCTCAGCCTGATTCAGTTGCTCTTGTTGACACGTCGAGGTCTGCTCCGCTTTACAAATTCTCGTTTGTGTCGACATTGTTAAAGAACAGATACCGTAAACACAACAGCGTAATGTTGACATCACCAGCTGGTTGAGGCTCAAGGGTTTGTAAGCTAACCCGGTTTCCAATCGGCTCATGTTTTTTTTATTATTATTTATTTTTAGCATTGTTAGCTACTCATTTCACGCTGGCTTTCTGTGCTCCTCAAGAAAGTGCATGTTTGGAATAAAAAGCAGAATATTCGTAATCATGATGTAATGAGACGGAACGCCTGGTGTTGTAGGAGTCGGAATGGCTGGGACTGGCGAGGGAAAGAAAGAAGAGGCCGACTACAAGAGACTGCACAGCTTCCCTCTCATCAGAGTAAGACAGCACTACAAACTTCTGATCATTTTCGCCTGAGCTTGGTCCAAAAGATATAGTTTGATAAATACTTGTTTGTTGGTAGTAAAACGGAATAGCTGTCTTGTGTGAGCCAGCTCCAGAGGATCCACATCTTTGCTTTAAAGCGGACTTTATTTTTGAATCAATATCTTTCCCCACACTTTAAAAAAATATATATATATTTTGCAAAGAGGGAAACAATGCTCCTATTTTTTATATTTCAGTTGCATTTAAATTCAGTTTGACTACAAACACAAATAATATTAGTCCGGACCTAAATAACATTGATAAATGATTAGTTATAGTACTTGGTTGGGACTCCTGTCCATGGAGGCGATCAGCTTGTGGTTCTCCTGAGGTTTTAGGGAAGACCAGGAGGGTTTAGTAGCTCGTCAGTGTCGTCGTGCTAAGTCCTACCGGAGAAATAGATCAGCTTCTCTGTACAGTTTGGAAGCAGAGGCAAGCATCACAGCCGACCGGATTAAAAAACCCGTCTGGCTGACATCGGCAGATGACGTGGCCCCTCAAACCCATCACCAGCTGTGGAAAAACTCACTCCTGGACCTCAAAGCAACTTGGATACTTTGCCTCTCTGTTCCTCTTCCAAACTTTGGAACCTTGATTTGCTAACTAGCATTTACTTTAATCTGAAAATAGGAGTTTGGACATCTGATCAAAAGTTCCTATTCTGAGAGGCCTGTAATGCTATCTGTTGGTCACAAGGGCCAGGGTTCATGGTGGCTTCTGAAGCACACGCTTCAGCTGTAGCTTACTGCTCGTAATATTCCCCCAAACACCCGGATGGGCTTTGCTTCACAGTTCTATCGAGGCTTCCCTGTATCATGTGCATCTCCCACCCACACACTTTTTCCTTCCACTCAACTTTCTGTCAATGTGCTTTGATACAGCCCATGGTGAGAATATATTTCTGTAGTTAAAAATAAATTATTGATCTCATGCAATCAGAAACTAAATTTAGTTTTTTCATCAGCTGGAAGTCATAATCATCCAAATTAACAGAAATAAACAATTGAAATTCATTAGCCTGTGTGTAATAGATCTATACAATTACTTTCATGTAGGGCTAGGCGATATGGCTTAAAAATAAAATCTGATTTTGCTTTCATACCAATTTTGTTCTCTGATTATATTAGTTCCCCCCCACCATCCCCTTTCTTTTCATAAAAAGAAATAAAAAATAACAGACAATATTTTGAAAAACTTGCTTTTATTTGAATCCTCTCTTCCGGGAGTTGACCTGAATTCAAAGTCCGAATAAATAAATAGACAGGCCGAGATGAGTCTGAATTAATGAAACCCAAGGAGTGTATTGGTAAAAAAAACAAAAGATTTTCCAAAAATGTAATCTTTCTTCAGATGCATTTGCAAATCCCTTCCACTGTCCCATCTATTTTATTTTATTTTTTTGTAATTTTAAATTAACAGAACATTATCGTAATTAATTTAGCGTAATGTATAACTCTTGTCTGTATCTGACACCTATACAAGTCAGTAAATCAGCCTGGAAGAGCTAAAACACTCTGGCTGTGTGTTTCTGTCCAGCACACAGACATGCCAGAAGAAATGAGGGTTGAGACCATGGAGCTGTGTGTAACAGCCTGCGAGAAGTTTGCCACCAATAATGAAGTGAGTGCATTCTTCTTCTGTCCTTTTGGTATAAGAGGATCAGGTGTGGGCCAGAAGTTACTGTTTCATGATTTTGTTTTCATATTAGTTCCATATTTTTGTGTGTTGTTTTTGTTTGTTTGTTTCTAGAGCGCGGCTAAGATGATCAAAGAGTCCATGGACAAGAAGTTCGGCAGCTCGTGGCACGTCGTGATCGGCGAGGGCTTCGGCTTCGAGGTCACACACGAAGTGAAGAACCTGCTCTACATGTTTTTCGGCGGGAGCCTGGCAGTCTGTGTGTGGAAGTGCTCTTAGCGACGGCCGACGCGGTCACCATGCTGGAGACGAAACGCCAGCGGCCACAAAGACGCTGGTCTCGTTTGCGTCGTGGCGGATGAGTTCGTCCGAGCTACCAGCCGCCGCTGCAGAGTCAGAAGTACTTGTTCAAGAATGAAATAACGTCGGATGGGATATTCATTTTGAGACTGTGACCGCCACTTTACAAAAATTGTTTCTTCCCTTTTCTGCCACTATTGATTTTTGATTTTTTTTTTAGCCTCCCATTTAAGCCATCTTCTGTTCTTAAATGTCTTCTAGTACGCTTGTGCGTTTGCATGTGCAAGTAAATTCAACTTCTCCAACAACAAAAAACAACAACCTACAACCAGCCAGGGTCTCCAAAGTCCTTTATCCTTCTTTTTCTTCAGGGAGTGCATGTGTGTGTGTGAATGAGCGATTTCCATGTTGGTGTGTGCTGGACACACATTGTTTCCCCCCCTAAAAGCCTTGTATTGTCACCTTCCCCATTAGCTTTGTGGAAAATGTACTTCCTGTTTTTTCCCATCCAGGCCATCCAAAACATTTCACTCGTGTCTTTCTCTGAACAACGGCACTACTTTACAATAAATTTTGTAAGATTTTTTTATGTGTACATATTTTAATGGAACTTGAGAGGCATCTTTTTAAAGACCAGTGTTTTGTTACGACTAAGGGCTCGGAGTGTCCTGAGCCAGACAAGCGCTAAACCTGATTCACTTTTTCTCCTTGCTGAAGTGTGTGTGTGTGTGTGTGTGTGTGTGTGTGTGTGTGTGTGCGTGCGCGTGTGTGTGTGAAAAGCCTGAATAAAATAACCCATCTGGGTGACAATAGCATTGTGATTGTCTCATGTTGATGCCAGTTATAATGATCCGGTGCAATGGAGCATTATTTGTGAACCTGATTGTACAATAAAGTGAAACATGGAGAAAATAGAATTTGGAATATTTTTTTCCCCATTGCAATACTTATTTTAAATATTTTTTTTATATTTTTGAGAAATACCCATGGGATATTTATGATGAATAAATGTAATTTGGGTTATTTCAGTGAGGAAAAATTATTTTCAAAGTCAAGTTTATTTGTATAGCACATTTTAGTAGTTAAAAAAAATGATAAACCAACGGAAACCATACATGGTGGCAAAATACAGACAATTTAAAAACAGCTATCCAGACTAATATTATTGTTGAAACCAGATATCTGCATACGGCCAAAAAAATGACACCGTGGAGCATCACATCGGAGTAAACTCTTTATTTGTTTTAGATAATTTAATTTGAACGTATGTTTTGTTTGTGAAATGTCAGAAACAAGAATTGTCAGAGAATTGGCTTATTCTTATTTGATGTTTGACAGCAAAGAAAAAAATGCTGACTTTTTTTTTCTGAAGCACACACATTTATATATATATATATACACTCAACAAAAATATAAACGCAACACCTTTGTTTCTGCTCCCATTTTTCATGAGATGGACTTAAAGATCTAAAATTCATTCCAGATACACAATATTACCATTTCTCTCAAACATTGTTCACAAATCAGTCTAAATGTGTGATAGTGAGCACTTCTGCTTTGCTGAGATAATCCATCCCACCTCACAGGTGTGCCACATCAAGATGCTGATCTGACATCATGATTAGTGCACAGGTGTACCTTATACTGCCCACAATAAAAGGCCACCCTGGAATGTGCAGTTTTTTGCTTTATTGGGGGTCTGGGGACTCAGAACCGGTCAGTATCTGGTGTGACCACCATTTTCCTCAGGCAGTGCAACACAGTTTATCAGATTGTCAATTGTGGCCTGTGGAATGTTGGTCCACTCCTCTTAAATGGCTGTGCGAAGTTGTTGGATATTAGTGGGAACTGGTATATATATATATATATATATATATATATATATATATATATATATATATATATATAATCCTAAACAGCACTTTTCTGTATGAGATCTGGAGATTTAGGAACTATGATGTGATGTTATTTACTTGTTTCTTCTGAGATCAGAGGGCTCTGTGACCCAGCAGTAAAGGTACAGAGGCCCTCATTGTTGACATATCAGCAGAATCTGCCAACTTCTGTGTCACTATTTGTTTACCTAAGACGCAGACCGCACATCAGGTCAGGCTGCACTCTGTTCTCACAACCTTCACCTGTTTTCTACCAGTATTAGCATTAAATGTGACCGTGACTATCTTTGAAGTTTTTGATCATGTGCTTAGTGTTGATTTGGATTTTTTACCATCTTTGAGGCTAATCACACGTCATGCTATCCAGATTTGTTCTCCTGTATTTAATGCAGAATATTTAGCTATTTAGCTTATCTTAAATCAATGATCATATTTTTTTTTGTTTCTATCAGCTTTAGACATCTAGAGACGGGCATTATGTGCCTGTTTTTCTGTTTGTTGTTGCAAAATAGGTTGAATTCAGTCAGGTTGAATGGTGTCTATGAACATCAGTTTTCAAGTTACGTGACAGATGCTCAATTAGATCCAGGTCTGTGCTTTGAATAGGCCATTGTAAGACATGGAACTGCTACCATCTAGAGAATTTTGTTATAGCTTTGGGTGTATGTTTGGGGTCATTGTCAGCTGGAAGGCGAACCCCTGCTCCAGCCTCAACTGTTTTGCATCTTTGCAACATTTCCGTAGTTAGCTCCGCCCATCAACTCTGACCAGGTTCCCTGCCTCTGCTGAAGGAAAGCCTCTCCCACAGCATGATCCTGCCACCACCTGACTTGAGGCAAACTGTAGACCGGACTTCTTATTCAAATTCAAATTCAGAAATACTTTATTGATCCCAGAGGGAAGTTAAGTGTTGGCATAGCTCATATAATTAATTCTTTAAGGAGTTGTTGTAGATGATGATGGCTGTGGGCAGGAAGGATTTCCTGTAGCGGTCTGTGTAGCAGCGAAACTGAAGAAGCCTCCGACTGAAGACACTTTGCTGTCTCAAACTATACATTTGAGAAGCAAGTAGAATTTTTGGTGCCATATTTTCTAAACTTTCTTTATTTTGCTTTGTTGGCTAATAGTAGAAAAAGGTGATCCACTGAATTGATTGATTGTCTTTTTTTAGATTTCTTAAACCAATCAGTGCAGCTACCTCCTACCCAAATCTGATCTTTACTTTACTATATCGTTTCCATTATACTATATGTTGCCAATTTACAAATACAAACATTACCTTAAGTGGAAGACCAACATATTTACAGTCACTGTGATGTTTGAAGAATTCTGTCTTTGCATCAACTTTCTATATTGTGGCGCTGTTGTTTGATCCATACATGCTAATAAAAGAAGTTTCTCATCAGTTAAAATGAAAATCATAAACCTCTTATCCTTTCGACTAGTAAAACAGCTCTGGAAGACCTGGAACAACCACAGTTGGCTCCTACACAAAGCAAAAAGTGTTGGAAATGGTCAACAGAGTTGGCTCTTGTTATTTACTTGTTGCACAAACTTTATTGCTGGTTTATTTGCATTAAGACTTTGTTAAATTTTTTTTATGAAAATGAAGCACTTAGACTACCGGATTAGCTGGGCACAAATTAAGGTTACCTGGTTATAGTGACAAATGCTATTTCTAGTAAATAAACTTCACAAAATCAGACAAAACATACAGATCTGCTTTGCCCTTTTTGCAAATTGAACAAATATTGTGCAGGTGTGGAGCATTTGTTTCTCTGCTTTGAATGGAGTCAGCAGAGGTGGTTTAGGTATCTGATGAGGATGCATTTTGGGTGTGTGCCTTTAAAGATTTTTCTGTATGTCCCACTGGGAGGTGGAATAGAGGTGTTTAAAGAATTCCCTGGAGGGGGTGTGTACCAGTTATGGTCTGGAAACAGCTTCCGATACCATTGGAGAAGCAAAAGTGTGTGGATAGGGGGGGTGTGGGTTTCCCTGCTGGTCCTATAACCTCCCTGATCGGACTTAGGAAAGACAGAAAACATAAGATGGTGTTGGTGTTGCATATGAATGAATGAACAAATGAATGAACGAATTACATTTATTTCGTTTTCCTATAGCTTGATTTAGTTAAGACAAATATTTTTTACAACACTGTTTGGCCACATTGCGTTAACTAAAATGACTCATAATAAGAAATGTATTTTTAAAAATCATTAGGCGTACTGGATTCCCAAAACATGGCATGACTCACATATCTGGCTAGTATTTATTGTGGATAGTTACATATAATACTGAAACTGAATGACAGAGAAAATAGAAAGAAATCCTAAACACAGGATGCACACATTCATGGTACGTAATCAAATTATTTGGCCAAATGGTTGCCATTAAAACCATTAAAACCATACATAAATAAAAATCTTACACTGGAAAGCTGGGCTGATCAGAAATAAGAAATAATAATAATAATAATAGAGTTATTAAGTCTGCTGGTGAAATGATCTATGTGACCATTAAATGTTAGAGAGAGATCACTGTGAATAGTGATCAGATTCCCAGCATCCTTGTATTTAAAATGTAGGCTGAGTATTCAAGATCGAATAAAAGGCATTAGCGCGGTTCTGGCAGGAAGGCCCACAAAACAAGTTTGTTCACTGGATTTTGGATGTTGACAAACAATCCTAGTTTTGGAATCGATGACCTAATTATGCGTGCAAACATCCCAGCGTAATGACTGAGAGGGTTTGGACAGGGATACCGTAGGATTGATGGGATTGATGCCAGCATAATACCACTGATAGCTTTCACCTGGATTCACTTGGTTGACCTATTTCATGGGAGGAGGCCTTTAAATTCAGCAATTACTGTAACAGCGCCGAGACTATAATCTGGCGGACAGCGTCAGTGTGCATGCTTCTGTCACAGGAGCGACCTCATCCGTTATTAACGTCAGAGACTCTTTACACAAACCGCTGCCCCTCCTTGTGTCTCCTCCACATGGTGAAATATTTATGCAGAGAGCCACAAAGTCACACAAAACACTCTAGTTTGTTTTGGTCTTAAAAATCTTTCCCCAGTGTGAGTGGGGAGAACGGCAAATCTTTCTGAAAGAGGCTCTTTGGGGCTTTTATTAAAGTAAAGGGCGCATTTCTAGCAAGGGGGAACGCTGCAAGACATGCGCACTACTCTGCATGTGCATGGCTTTATTTTTAGTGCTCGCTTTGCAGATTTTAATCCCCAAATACTGTTTCACAAAGGCAAATGATTATTTTTGATTTGAATTAAAATGTTCTAAGCAAAATTTGTCTCTCTAACAGATAGATAGATCGATTGATCTACTACAACAATAGCTAGCTTAATAGTTAGCAAAGTTGCTAGATACATAATTAGCTTGATAGCTAGCTGTTGAACTGGATAATTAGGCCTATTAACTTGTTAAGCAATCATGTTTCAGTATCTGAATTCACCAGATATTTCAGCTGTTGTTTAAACATACATTTTTCACGATGTTCAGTGGGAAAGTAAGTAACTTTGTGCCCTTGCCGTGGGAAATAACACCCTGAAGGACGCAGTATGCCCGGAACTATAAACAAGCAGCAGCAGCAGCAGCAGCAGAGAAATTCATATTTGCTTTCCGACAAACATGCTGGCTGTAGCACTGCTAAAGAGGAAGACCGATATCAAAAATAACATGTAACCTACCTAAGTTTCACTAGTTGTTTCAGTTTAGAAGTGATTAATAGTAGGCTACCGCTGCGCACAGTTTACCACCACAGGAAGTTAGAAAGGTCACAGTTTGGAGTCCTATCATCAATTACTTCAAGAGGAGTTAATCATTGATTTTTGCAGAGTATTAAAATAGATATTGTTGCTTTACAATTGGTGGTTTAGCCACCATGATTAAAGTGTCTTGGGTAATCTATCCTTATTTGACGACATTGTTTGCCGTCTGAAGGAAGTTAGGATTTCATCAAGACCAGAAAAACACTGTTATGTTACATTACATGGTTTTAATGTGAAATGACAATTAAAATACATCTTTTTCTTGTTCATTATTCATAGTTTAGGTTAAAATAATCACACTTAATGCCAAGTTATCAACGGGACACAACAGAAAGGGAATGATTTCTGTACAAAAGTGTCTCTGACTCTAGGTGGATGTAATGTACAAGTGAGCTAAAATCGTTCCATCCAGATGACAAAGTGGCAGGTGTGCTTTAATATGCACTTGTATGGTTACATTGCTGCTGCTAAATGTTCTACATTCATACTTCATACAAGAAAAAACATTTATAATTTATTAATCTCACATTCTAACATAAACTTTCCAGCCACCCTGTTAGGTACACCTAGTAAGTATTGGTTTGGGGCCCCATCGCCTTCAGAACTTAGTTCATTATTAGCGTCAATGACCCAGCAAGGTGTCAAAAACATTCCTCAGAGACTTTGGTTGATATGGACATGACAGCAAACGCTGTAGACTGGTCAGTTGCACAACTAAAGTATGATGCCAGTCTCTTAATGCTCCACATCCAAATATATATATATGGAGGCCATTAGAGTATCATAACCTCATTGTCATATTCAAGAAACGAGATATGGATTGTCTGAGCCCTGTGACATTATCCTGCAGCAAGTAGTTGTCAGAAGATAGGTACACTGTGATAATAAAGGGATGGAAAAGATCAACAACAAGTGGCCTGTAGTTTGTACACCAGACTCAAGTGGAGTAAAGAAGCCCAAAGTGTGTCAATAAAATAGCCCTGACACCACCACATGTCCACCATCAGCCTCCAGGATTTTAACAACGAAGCCCCAGGTCTGCAGCACAACCTGCTCCACCACCTGAACCACTCCCCCCCAAATAGTTACAGCAAAACAAATGATCATTGACTTAAATGTCCAAAGTGCTCTTTAAAATGTGTCTTCCGTTCGTTGATAATTTTACTTCAGTGTCCTTATTCCAAGCATGTCTTTGAGCGACAAAACCTTAGTGTTGTAACTTAGCAACCTACTTACCACCTGTGATGACAAGTGGAGGTTTGGAGCGTGTGAGTGCAAGTGTGTTATTGCAGCAAAAAGGGGACATAAAGCAAGATGAATGTATTAAGACAAGCCAACTCCTACAATTCAGTGGAGTAATTCCGTGGATAGTCGTTTTCCGAATATTCCGATTTTAACAGTGTGTATATATATATATATATAGAGTTGAAAGATGCAGAGATTTTGAGGGAAGATGACTAAGACTGAGCATCAGAGGGAGACCAGAAAAGAGAGGGAGGGATAAATCTTTCATCTGAATATCACCACTGGGACTCTTTTTTTTTTTTTTTTTTTTACTGAGAAATATATAAAACACAATCTAATATTAATGTGCATGTCTCTTTCTCTGCGAGTGTGCATGAAGCAAACACTATTTTTAAATTGAGTAGCTGTACTTGTGTGATTTTTTTTGCTTTGGCTACAAAACCTACTGAGAAAAAAGGGGGCACCAAAAGCACTGGAGAAATGGAGTAAGAAATATCAGTATGCAGATGGAAGGAATAAAATATGTATAATTTCTGTGGATCAGACTTAAAATAGCTTGTTTATAATGCATCAGTGGGGTACAGAGACAGAGAGTGCAGCAGACAGAAGTAAGTAGACCCACGAGACACTCACGGGTTATTTGATGTAATTCTTATAAAATATTGGAAAGAAAGAAATTAAGTAGACAGCTTTGATGCTGCTAGTAACTTATAATAATTTTGTTTTTCGTGGCCGTGATAACATATCTTCCTAGACATGTCAAATTGAAGAAAGTAACGTGAAAAAAATTACCTAACAGAATATTGGATCTGAAATGTGCTTATGGTTGCGATGAAACATTGAGTCTTTTAATTTTATCTGCTGCTATAACTTTGAAAATTACATAAAATATAAACCATTCAGGAGTTTTCTATTAAAACCCCCCAACAAATATTACTTCACCAGCTAAGTAACAAGCGTGCAAAGAGATTGAGTTTAAATCTTGAGTCTGCATGTTTCCTTCTTGCAGTCAATGAAATGCATCTTAGGCAACACCTGTTAGACTACTGTCAAAAACTTACTTCAAACCATCATACATCCAAGATGGTGTATGCACAGTGCAAAGGCCTGTTGATACATATTCAACACATACCAAGTATCACATTGAAGGTCGTCTGCTACCATCTAGTGGTTGTAGTTGTGGCAAAAAAGGTGTAATTTAGCTCGTGTGTATGCTAACCTGAATTTAGATGTACTACATTTAAATGACTGATTTATTTTGGAAACTATAGACAGCAAAAACAGTTTTTTTAAATTAATGTAAATTTCAGGCAGTAAGTGGTTCATTGCAAATTATACATTTAGGGTAGGACACTGTGCATGTCTGGTTGTTTCTCTAGCACATGTTTCTCTTGAATGTTCCTAAATGTAGACTAAAAAATAAAGGTGATTATTGTTGTTAGTGACTGAGTTTGTCATGTTTGGGTTTCAGGTTATGTTTTCTGCTCAGGTTAGTTTGTGCTTAGTTCTTCTTTCCATTGCTGCTTGTCCATGGCTACTATTCAGCATAAATGTCTCCTGAATATCCCCCTGTATTTCATACCATATATAACTTTGATTTCCTAATTTCTTCTTGTCTTTAGTGTCTCATACTCCCCATTTATTTTGTGTTCTTAATTACCTCACTTGTATCTACTCTCTCATCTCCTCCAGCAAAGATACTCCTTGAATTGTATTGTTATTTGTCTGGTCCATCCGGTTATTTTCATTCATGATATGCAGTCTGGTCTTTATTGGTTTGTCATTGACTTCCAGTCATTACATTTCTGTGTTGGAGTTTGATCCTGCTTGTTGGTGTGGTGGCAACTGGGCTTTTAAATCATTAGCCTCTTTCATAAAACATTTCAGACACAAACCCACAAAGTTAACCCCGATCTCTGAGCTGCTGCTCACCATTCGTAAATCATACTCAGGCCTCCATAAGGAGGGAAAGCCTCAAAGGTAATTGCAATGTCTGGAGGAAGAATGGAGAGGCACACCATCCAAGATGCTTGAAGTCTAGTTTGAAGTTTCCACAGTCTGTGATGATTTGGGGAGCCGTGTCATCTGCTGGTGTTGTTCCAATGTGTTCTATTGAGTCCAAAGTCAATCTACCAGGAGATTTTGGAGCACTTCATGCTTCCTTCCGCAAACGAGCTTTATGTAGATGCTGACTTCATTTTCCAGCAGGACTTGGCACCTGCCCACACTGCCAAAAGTACCAAAATCTGGTTCATTGGCCATGGGATTACTATGCTCGATAGACCAGCTAACTCGCCTGACCTGAACCCCATAGAGAATATATGGGGCATTGCCAAGAGAAAAATGAGAGACATGAGACCGAACAATGCAGAAGAGCTGAAGGCCACTATTGAAGCATTCTGGTCTTCCATAACACAGCAGTACCACAGGCTGATATGATCCATGCCACGCTGCATTGAGGCAGTAATTGATGCAAAAGGGCCCCAAACCAAGTACTGAGTACATATGCCTGATTATACTTTTCAGATGTCTGACATTTATGTATTTAACATCCTTGTTTATTTAATTTCATGTAATATTCTAATTTTCCGATATTTGGGGTTTCCATAAGCTGTAAGCCATAATCATAAAAAAGCAAAAAAACCAAACAAAGGCCTGAAATATCTCTCTTTGCAAGTTATGTGTCTATGTCACATATTAGTTTCACCTTTTGAGCTGAATTACTGAAATAAATGAACTTTCGCACCATATTCTAATTTTTTGAGTTTCACCTGTGTCCTACACACATGCAAGCCAAAAACCAATCAACTAAAGGAGGTATGGAGTAAAACCCAGAAGGGTTGATATTAAGAAAGATGTGCTCACCCCCATTCTCTGCAACATTACCCCACAAAGTCCCTCAGCCAGGCAGTTCTTTCCAGATCTACCAAACACATGGCGCCTGCATGACCAAAACTTTTGGTAACTACACCAGGATAAAATAAATCTGCATTATTCTTGTTCAGAACTTCCTCCCTGTACCCTAGAGTAAACTTTATAAGGGAGAGTGGCGAGTGATATCCTTGGGCCTTTTTCCACCAAGCAGGTTCCAGTGCTAGTTCAGTGCCAGAGTCTAACTTGGGTCTTTGGTTTTCCATCACCAAATCACCCATCTCTTGGTTCCAAACTGGTGCTAAACCAACCACCAACTCCTTGCTGGGCCTGAACCGCTTTCTCCCTCGCCCACCTGTAGACACAACCAAGAAGAGGGGATGGGATTACAAAAGCTTAGCGTGGAAATGGAAAATGGATGTAACGTAAAAAACATCTTATTTACACATCTTTGTAAATCCAGCAAAGTGTGAAAGCACAAAACCAGCACTTGTAAGGGATGAATTAACTCCTCCAGTATTAAAATCTCTGTCTACGCACTTCTTCCATTCTTCTCCCCATGTGGGCGTATACAGTTGCTTTGCTACGCTTTAGATGACATTTTGACGCAGCGCTGACTATGCCATGGGTCAATGGAAAAGCTTTTGTTTTTTTGAAAGAACCAACTAAGTACTGGTTCCTGCACCAACACTGAACTAGCACTTGTTGTCACGTTTAGTGGCTTAAGAACCCAAATGCAGTGAGGTATGGACAATGATTTAATCAAATAAAGCACAAGGAACTTACATGGGATATCCAGAAAATACAGAGACTGGGAAACAGGAAGTATTGACGGCAAACCAGCAAGTAGTGACTGAATAAGAGTTGCTTAAATACTGAGGAGGGAGTGAGGAGATGGCAGAGAAACTTGAGGACTAATTAGTGGGAAGCAGTTGCAGGTGAGAAGAAGAAAACAGGTGGAGGCAATCACCACCTGGGGCAGAGAGGCGGAATGGCAGGGAGGAAAACAAATGAAACAACAGACGGGGAAACTTGACAGAAAACTATTCTGAAGAAAAATAAGGACTAACTATAAATATATCTGAAAGTAAAAGAAACCAAGCGAAACTCAAGAGCACTAGAGAGGAGAAAACAGAACAAACGGAAATAAACATACTAGGAAAGGATTCTTTATAAGAAGACCAACTAATAAGAGAAAGGAAGAATAACAGAACTAACCGGGAAAAATAATGAAATAAGGAACAAGCAAGTAAAGGATTAAACAAGGAAACAAAACGTAGAGAATCTCTAAGGATAGGAAGTGAAAATATGGTAGGAAGACAGAGCCAAAATTAGTAACACTATGAACCTAAAGTATAAATTAACTAAAGCTAACACCAAGAAATAAACTAAAATGATAAGGTGAACTGATTAAGGAAATGAAATAACTGAAACTCAAAACACAAACACCTAAGGAACCTAACACTCGTTTTTTTTTGGTGGAAAAGCCCTACACGGTAGTTGGATTCTCTGGTCCCTTTTCTAAAGATTTGGACCATCATCCCTCTCTGCCACTCCAGCCCAACAATGTCCGAGGCCTTTAGCAACAAGAAACAAATCTCCTTTCTTTTAGGCCCTGTCTACACGAAGATGAAACCAGGTGTAGCAGCAAAGATATTTCATTGAATAATTGTCTCATCCAGAAGGAGCCTGTGCTTCAGGACACGATACACGATCATGTTTGAATCCAAAGTCACCCTGGCACCATGGGAAGTTTTATATACCTCAGCTTCCTCTGCTATAGGAATGGACTCAACTTCCCCCAAATTCTCAGACAATCCTCTACAAACTACTTCTCAACTAGATTCAGGAGATTGTTAAAATGCTTCTTTCACTGCCCAACAATGACAATGTTGACAACCAATTCCTGTCTGAGTTGTAGAGTGGTTATCCAGAATTTTCATGAGGCCAAT
Organism: Valencia hispanica; assembly: GCA_963556495.2. NCBI lineage: Eukaryota > Metazoa > Chordata > Actinopteri > Cyprinodontiformes > Valenciidae > Valencia > Valencia hispanica. Next base: position 13,479,540 of record OY747703.1, read on the forward strand.
TAAAAGTCCTTCTCGACAGCCTTGCCTAATTCCTTCCCACTCCTAAGCCTTTGCTACTGGCACTCCAGAAGCTGCTGTCCTTCTGACCACCCAGCTGTCAGCTTTTTCAGAAGTCTCCAAAGTAGACCAGCACCTAAGGTGTTCTTCGATTTGAGAACTTCCATCATCACTGGTGTCCACCTACAAGTCCTCTCTTTGCTGCCATGGCAATGACCTTTGGGCTACAGCTCCTGGAAGCATCATATACAATAGAGGTCCTAAACATGGTCTAATTAGATGGAATTACAGAAAAAAATGTTTTTAATTTAAACTTTTCAAATGTAAACTATATAAGTGCCTGTGTAAATTACATGCGGTAGTGACCACAATGGTCAAATTTGGTTATCCTACACAAAATCACAGCACTGTGGGAAACTCAGAAGTCTATAGATTTCAGTTCTTGATATTGAAATGTTTTCCACAAACACTGAGATAATTAGGAACCGAGTTCTCAGTGTTTTCACAGTCCTATGAGGTGAGGAGGCGTTTGTGAGTCCCTTACAATCCATTTTGTTGGATTTATATAAAAAAAAACATAATATTTATTCAAAGGTCCCATGGTTTCTATTAGCTTGCATTCACAACATGTTACCCAGGGTCATTTATGAGGTTTCTTTATTAATGTTGGTGAACAATGAATGAATATGACCAACTGGAAAAAAAACAACCCAAATCTAGTCTTTTTTTTTTAGCTGATATTCAATGAGTCACACTCTGTGATTTTTCATCAGTATACTCTCCAGAGTGTCACATGGCAAGGACACACAGCATGTGGATTGGGCTGAGTGAGCATGCACACAGTTATAAAACATGCAGAAACACACACATGCACACACACATGCACACTTTAAAGAGCCCGACTTCACAGGAACAGTGTATCTTAAGGGATCCTCTGTGAGGGCCTGGCAAGCCTGATGAATTCTCAACGCAAGCTCACACGCAGAACATGAAACATCTGTCTCCCAGCTCTTGTGGTTGACTGCTGCTTCGGTACATATTTTTAAATAATGTAATTGTACAAACCAATATTTCTTTTCTCCTATTGGTTAATGTGTTTCTGTGGACCTGCCTGGAAAATTGCATTTTACTGGCAGTAATTCAGCATAGAAAGAAAACATTTTGTTTGTGTATGGTTCGTAAATGAAGTTAATTTAAATTCATGTAAGTATGTGAGAGGGAGCACGAGTTGTAAAATATTCAGCATTTTGTCAATACCATCAAGGGTGCTGCAGAAGCAAAGTTTACAGGCTAAATAGCATCTCTGATTAAATTTAAATCTAAATGTGATACCTCATCTTTTAAAACATGAAGAAGTTTTAAGAAAGACTATTTAATTTTTGAGTTAAATGTTGTGTTAAAAAATGAATGAGGTTGTTTATTCAATGATGTATGTTTGTCAGGACTTGAGAAAACCGAGAAAAGTCACATTACATAAGACAAACCCAACGCTACATAGGGCCCAGTTTAAAGAGCATTGAGTAAACACATTGATTTGTGCCCAGATCACTCTAACCTGGCACCACTCCCATCTTCAAATTCCTTGAAATGGGAGAAAAATAGAAAAAAAAAAAACTGGATGAATAGCACCTGGATACCAAACAGTCTCTTGTCATACTTCTGGAAAAGACAGTAATAGGAGGAGATAACTTGCAAAACAAAGAAAAATGTGAGTATGTTTCATTTTGTAGACTTTTTTCACTCAGGATGTTAAAAGATTGTAAACGTGACTGAAGTCAAAGCAAGGAAAGATCATTTTGAAGGACAAAGTAATAAAGACCTTGTTAAAATTGCATTGTTTTTCAGAAGGATAGTTTTCAAAATGTTTCCTATGTTATGTGTGTTTGCTTTTTTTCTTTATCCAGACGTATTCAGAGCTTCATTTTCCACATTACAACCCAAATCTTCAATGTAATCTATGGGGATTTTGTGTGATACACCAACAGAAAGTAGTATATATGTTTTTAAATTGAGACAAAATGATATGTGGAAAAGTGCTTGTCAGCTCTAAAAATGTATTTTGGAGAACCAATTTTCACTGCAATTATTCAAGTGTTTTTGGGTATGTCTCTGCCAGCTTTGCATTTTTGGAAACAGATTTTTCTGCCCATTTTTCTTTGCACAATAGCTCAAGGTCAGTCAGATTAGCTGGATTATGTGTGAAAACAATTTCCAAGTCTTGCCACAGAATCTCAGTTCAATTTAGTTGCAGACTTTGACAGCTAACATGTCAACTTTGATTAAAATCACTCTAGTGTAGTTCTGGTTGCATGTTTCAAGCTCCAGGATGAACCTCCAGTTATTTTACTGTTACTGAACTCTGATTGGCTAGGGGTATGATTCTCACTTCGGGTGCAAATGGTTCAAATCCTGGTCGAGCTCCCACTTTTTCATGACCTGGCTTAAAGCCATGACAGAAAGTGTGAGGCGCCATACCTGAAAGCAAATTAAAGGAATTTATTAAATAATATAAAACAAAAACATGACCTACAGCGAGCGAGAGCGGGGAGCAAAGCTTCCACACCGAACAAAAGAAAAGGGATGGTGTGTTCAGGGTGATGTGCACTGTTGGTTTTCCCCATGTAGGCTCGAAAGTTGAGTTTTGGTCTCATCTGACCTGATCACCTTCTGCTTTATGTTTGATATTTCTCCTGCATGGCCTGGCATTCATGACCATTTGTTTGGTAATGTTGTGTAACAAACCTTAGAGATCTCGACAGAAAAGCTGTATTCATACCAAGGTTAAATTACATTCGGATGACTATATTTCATAATTTGTTGAATTTTAAGGCAGCAGGTCGCAATTAATTTTATTTAGGGTAATTGGAGTATGGGAATATAAAGTCATGCTAATGCATTTTGAAAACCATGCATTGTATTCTTCCCCTGAAAGGTTAAAGAGGTATGAATACCTTTGCAAATCACTATTTATATATTCTTACTCTCTTTCAGAGCCTATTTTTCATCTTTTTTTTGTGTTCAAGCTATTTCTTATCCTTTGACCCTCTGTCGTTCTTTTCAGGAGGATGACATGGTGTATGTGGCGACGCTCCAGGACAATCTGTCTCTCCTTGGCCTTCATAACCGTTTTTCTTCACCTCCTCCTGGCGCTCGTCACACTTTCCATTCCTCACCTGCCTTGTGACACCCCACTGCCACCCAAAACGCACTTCAGGGATTTGGCACACAGCACCGACACCTCATTGAGGGTCAGAGGTCATGCAGAGCTACCAACCGATGCTCTTCAGGGGGATTCTTCAAATGAAGACGGCGAAAGGGAAGCAGAAAGAAATGTTCAAAGACTTCCTTACAAACTCTTGACATTGAAAGGAGATAAACATGCCCTAAATAACCACACAGTGAATGCTGCCAGCCAATCCGAACGCTGGGAGTCTGACTTCTCAAAGCTGAAAGCGCTGTTTGACCATCCACTTTACAACATGCCCAGGCCTGGTGTTACCGAGGATGACCTGCTGCTGAAAGTGAAACCAAAGATCAAACCAAGTCAGAGGAGCTCCCAGATGTGGTCAGTATTATACAGTTAATCTAGAAGAGACCTTGTGTGTGTGTGTGTGTGTGTGTGTGTGAGAGTGTGAGAGAGAGAGAGAGAGAGAGATTGGCAAAACATGCAAGGACAGTTAGCTATTACACCTGTATTTAATTAAAAAAACTGGCAATCTAGGAAGTTTAAGGTTGAAAAGAAAGAAAAGGCACGTGCATTTTTTTATATGTGTCATTTTGCTAACATTACACTCTGTTTCCTAGCATATTCCTAGCATGTACAGTACAGTAAGAGATTTTACCAGATGGGTCAGACTGCAGGAAGCAGACATGGTTCTGTGCTCCAAAATGGATAAGGTTGGGGCCAGTGGCGCTTCTGCAGTACTGTGTAAAGGCTTTGAGTCATCCCAACTATAATATCTATAATATTTTGCTTTTCAAAGCATTTTTGTAATGTTTTAAAATGGTCTTTTTGAAGGTCAAAAGTTTTTCTTTAGATATTTACTGTTCTTTTACAGATAATTCATTGATTTGTGAAGCCTCGGTGGATACATTAAAAACGTCACTGTATTTGGTGTGGTTTTCAGTGACTAATTTATGTTTTCCATTGGCTAATCATTATGGGTTTTCTGTATTTATCTCTAGCAGGAAAAATATAAATTGGAGGCCCCTAAAGTCAGGGTCCCAAGCAGGAAACACAGGGGATTCTCAGCAACCTATACCTCACAATCCAATATGGCTGCCATGTGTTTTAAAACATATTGATGGCGACAGGAGTAGCCTGTTTAAGTGTGCTTCTTGCAGTTTGAATGCCATTGAATCATTCCAACACATAAATACATGTGCAGTGTTGGGTTGAAAACCTGAAAAGTACATTTGCACAGCTATTAGAATGCATTGCTGACCTCTGGGTGATTGAGTACAATCTTTGCTAAATCCAGTATATTTAAAAAAAGCAGAGTCAGACTTAAAGTGTTTTGCAGCTGATGTACAAGAAGACTTAAGCGGGAGTTTTCATAATATCGTGTAGTCTGAGTGCTCTCTTTTCTTCAACCAAAGCACTGTAATTCAGCTCCTTTCCCATTAGCAAGGAAAAAGTGATGTGAAACACAATCATAGCTTCTCACCAAGGAGAGCAGGCGGCTGCGTTGTCCTCTGCGTGGTGCTGGGCTGCGACGAAGCTCTGGCCTTTGTTGATGCTGCTGATGGTGCAGGGGTGTCTCCCGGCATTGCTTCGGTGTTCGCTGGTACCTTTAAGCGGCCATCAGCTCCGACACCTCTTTAAACACCTTTATTTTTGCGAGTACCTCCATCTCGCTACCTCTGAATCCCATCTTTAGCCACCAAGCACATAAACGCCTGCACCTCAGCATTGGACCACGGCATTGTTTCGGTGTACACCTCCAGTCGCTGTAGTGAGTTATTATAAATGACGGCCCGATAGTTGTCAATAGAATAAAATCTCCTCTGGGTACCACTAAAGCTATAGCCCAGTGTCACCAGTGGTAGACGTTCCAGAACCATGGTTCTAAAGTATTCTAGATGAACAGATGTCTACATAGCATAGACAGCTCCAAAACTATGGGTGTGGGTGCAATTTATTCTTTTTTTTTTTTTGCAGGGAAAGCGACACCCAGGATGGCTATGACAATGTCCAGTGGAACAGCAGCAGTAGCAGCCACCCTCCATGGTTACACTTCCATCTGGGCATCACACGCTGGGAGCTCTACACACACCGTGACCCCAACATGGAGCTTTTAACCCAGCAGCTCGCCACGCATCGCATCGTCAGTGCAGGTATGACATGCAGCTACGAAGTTGCGTTTTTGTTCAGATCATACAATAAGTGCAATGTTGGCTATTGATATTTATTCAGTGTTTTTTTTTTTTTTTTTCTACTGAAAGATTTGCCAGGAGATGCTGATGCTTTTTTTTTTTTTTTTACAAGCAAAGTCAGACATTTTCGGCTGAGGTTTCAGGCAAGAAAATAATCATCTTTTAATCAAAGGAGAGAAATGTACTGATTTTAGCTCAAATGGATGGACACTAGATGAGGCTGTGATTTTAACAAAAATATCATTGGTATTCTTAGCCAAATATGTGTGGCAAACAGGGGCCACAGCTTCATGCTGTTCCTTGCAATCCTGCGACAACTGAGGTTTGGGGCCAGACTTTCAAGCAGAGGATGACTTTGAAGTTCCTCTCAAATGAGAGAGACTGTAGCTGGGAGGCACCTTTGAGGTTCAACAAAGATGGAGTGGGTTCAGCAGATGATGGCCAAGAATACATGAGCTGCCCGTCTTGCAGCAAACCTTTCCAAGTCAATCATGCAAGTTTTCTCACAGTTTGTATACTCTCTGAGAGTTTTTATTTTGAGGTTAACAACAAGATCCAGATCTGGACCACCTTGTATTTCTTACAAAATAGCTGCAATTATCCTCCTCATCAGTGCTGTTGTAGCAGAAAAAGCTTCGAAACTATCACAAGTATTTATGGAAGGGCTAATTAAAGTGGCTTGCAAAACTAAATGCTTTGGCCTCCATGCAAAATGTGTGGAGAGAAAAACAAATCTGGACAATACATCATGCTTTGTGGATGATGTACATCAGCAGAGTCAGGGAACTTGGGAAAGCTCACTCAGAACTACAGTGTAACGCTTTAGATGAAGGTACCGTCATGTGCTAAAGGCAATAACTCGCATCTAAAACATACATCGGCTGAAGTGCAGTAAACTACAACAGACTGCTAATTCTGTGGGTTTTAATTCAATGCAGTTATCCACTTAGTCCAGGAAGTGGCATAGCCTATCATCAGAAACATAAATAAATTATGTTCTACACAAAAATGTATTTATTATACCATGTCAATCTTTAAACAACTTTAAAATGTTACGCCCAGCGTCCCTGTTTGGTAAGGCATCTAGTTTAGGTAAACATAGAGGTGAAATGTGTATTCAAAAAAGTAGCAAATCTCAAGAGAAATCAGCTGGAAGACAACATCGTTTTTGAAGTATTCTCCTTATAATCACGAAATTGTGGGTCATATATCTGTTGCTCGTTTTCTTTCTCCAAAATGTGGCTTTCGTTGTAAGTTTGAAGTATTTCACATCCAGAAACAGTGCTACAATAAAATCATAGAAGAAGACTTGCCAAAACAAGCACAGAAGAAGAGCTGCTACTGCGGCCAAAATGCAGTGGCATTGGAGTTTATTGCTTTGTTGCCAAACATTTCGAAGTACTTCAGAATGGACATCTTCTTAAAGGTTAGCTGAGCTCCACTCCTTAGAGGGTCGGTCGCTGACCAGACACAGCCGATGTGGGCTGTTTCATTGAATATAATAGTAAAGATGCGACTTAAAAATATGCATATTTTTTCACACGCGTCTTTACGTCGCTGCTGTGCCTTGGCCTATACAAAGTCCAGACTTGCGTCCAATTAAGAACCTCAGTCACAGCTTGAATGTTGTTGGAGACATTTTCCATCAGATCTGACTGGGATTGAACTATTTCTCAGAGATGAATGAACAATGTTAGTCTGTCAACGTGCAAAGCTTGTAGAGACCTACTCCAAAATATTTGCTGATGTAGTTACAGTGAACAACCCACATGTAGCACTGATGCCATTTTTGGTCAACATTACACAACAATAGTGACAAAATTCCCAAACCATGAAAGACACTGTATTGCATTTAGAAAGAATTCTTTCACTGACTTATTTAACAGTAACCAAACTGTGCTTACTTTCAAAAATAACATTTGACTTTGATTACAGATGCTTTTAGCATGGAGCATAAATATTCATAATAAAACAAACAAATAAAAAAAAACAGTTGAAGTGAAAATTTGAAAACATATGGCTATGTATATTTTGCAATTTGAGCTATTTCAATGATATTATTCTAAGCATCTTAATCATTTCTTTATCCTATAATATAAAATTAAAGAAGTCTAAAAATCTGAGTGGTGAAATGTAACATGTTTTTAATAACTGATAGATATTTTAAATATTCGTCAGAAAGGTTATAAAACTATGTTTTATTTCATGAATAATATCCTATATTATTCAATAACACTGCAAAAAAGGATTTTCAAGAAAGTAAAAAAAAGCCTTGTTTCCGGAAATGTTTTCTTATATTTTGTCTAAAGAGAAAAAATGTTCTTAACAAGCAAGTTTTGCACAAGAAAATGAAGATTATTCTAAGATTTCTTTGCCAGTTTTAAGAATTCTAGCCAAGCAACTTTTGCTCACCCCATTGGCAGATTTTTTTTTGCTCAAAACAAGAAAATTTGACACTTTTTAAGAGTATTTGGCCTATTTCAAGCAGTGCTGTTTTTGCAGTGAAAACTGAGTGAATTTATCATGTTAACTTGTGCAAGGAGTGTCGCAGTAGCAGGAAGGGATTCAAAAGATGTGAAATTCTGCTAAATATGTCAAAGCAGCGTGCAAGGTAGAAAAACAAACATGAACACAGCAGTCTCGGAACACAAGCTGAATGTGTGTGTTATGCCATGCTATACCTTGGTTATAACACACTGTGTTTATGCTTTTGTCTGGATGCTCCATTAAAAGGCAGTGTTGATCACAACAGGAGTGCGTGCGTGTGTGTGTGTGTGTGTGTGTGTGTGTGTGTGTGTGTGTGTGTGTGTGTGTGTGTGTGTGTGTGTGTGTGTGTGTGTGTGTGTGTGTGTGTGATGGTAACGCTTTCTGTGCTTGTTTTGCAGTGCAGAAGTCTGGGGGGACACAACTGAAGCTGGTTATGTCATTTCCCAACTACGGACAAGCTCTGTTCAAACCCAAGAAGTAAGTTGGAATGGGAAAAATAAACACACTGACTATATAACGAAGCATCCATTTAATGTACTTTTCTTGAAGTGGTTCCAGTAAATAAACATTTTTTTATTTAAATTTAAGGAATAACATTGTTGGAATGAAATACAGTTTAATGTATGATTCATTGCCCAAAGGGAAGTTATATAGCTGTAGTTAAAGAGTAACTAAACCCCAAAACAACTTTTTTCTGCTTCTAAACTGTACAAATGGGTCTTTACCAATGCAATCTTTCAGTTTCTGGTGATTTTTTTACATTTTGGTGTAAGCTTGTTTAATTCTACACTTTTTGGTCTAAAAACGTCTTAGTGCTGCCCCCTTAGGGTTGAACGGTGGCTACTGCATTGGAATTTTGTGATTGGTGGAGAGCGGTACATCTTTACGTCACAGGCAGTGACTGTGTCACAGCAGTCATGGTCTCACAGACACGCCCCGTGGGTTTAGGTATAAAACTATCAGACATACCAGACCTGTGGCGAGTTTGGAGTTGGATTGCGTTTTTCAGGTTACCATTATTATCACATTAGCACTTAGTTAGCATGGCTAACATACTGTTTTGAACGTTAGCCTATGTTAGCATTACCATTCAGAGACTGGACCCATCCTGTCTCTCTCTCCCTCAGCTGCAGCTGCAGCCTCGGGCAGCGCTGACTCAGCGCCCCGAGCCAGCGGCTCGAATTGATACGGCACGCGGCCGCTGGGTTCCATAAAGCCTCACTCTACTCCTCTATCTCCGGTGACGACGGAGGAGATCCCTTGGTTCAGGGCACGAGCCAGCGCCGCCAGAGCTCGGTGCTGCTGAGGCAGAGGGAGACTGGAGGAGTCCGGTCTCTGAGTGGTAATGCTAACATAGGCTAGATGAATTTTGATCAGATCGATCAGTCGCAAAACTGCCAACATAGCTTTGGTCACTTTCCATGTTTCAGTGTCACATTAAGCCAGCTGTCATTGTCGTCCGGAACACACCCCCACGTCCCCAGTTACACTTTAAAGTGTAACTGAACCCCCTGAAAATCATAACCCCGCCCCCAGACAACATTTGAAAAATCCTACAAAGTGTGCGGTGCCAGGAAGAACGGAGGGGTATGGCCAAGTGTGGAGGAAAAGCAGAGGGGGGAACGTGGGGGTGTGTTCAGGAGGGCAGTGACAGCTCGCTTACGGTGACACTGAAACATGGACAGTGACCGTTGGGAGTTTTGCGACTGATCGATCTGATCAACATTCATCTGTTTTGAACGTTAGCCTATGTTAGCATTACCACTCAGAGACTGGACTCCTCCTGTCTCCCTCTGCCTCAGCAGCACCGAGCTCGGGCGGCGCTGGCTCGGCGCCCTGAGCCAGGGGATCTCCTCCGCCGATATCGGAGATAGAGGGAGGCTTTATGGAGCCCAGCGGCCGCGAGCCGTATCAATTCGAGCCGCTGGCTCGGGGCGCTGAGTCAGCGCTGCCCGAGGCTGCAGCTGCAGCTGAGGGAGAGAGAGACAGGATGGGTCCTGTCTCTGAGTGGTAATGCTAACATAGGCTAACGTTACCCCTAACCCATAGGGTAACGTTCAAAACAGTATGTTAGGTATGCTAACTAAGTGCTAATGTGATAATAATGGTAACCTGAAAAAACCAATCCAACTCCAAACTCGCCACGGGTCCGGCCCGGTATGTCTGATAGTTTTATACCCAAACCCACGGGGCGTGTCTGTGAGACCATGGCTGCTGTGACATAGTCAATGCCCGTGACGTAAAGATGTACCACTCTCCACCAATCACAAAATTCCAATGTAGTAGCCACTGTTCAACCCTAAGAGGGCAGCACTAAGACGTTTTTAGACCAAAAAGTGTAGAATTAAACAAGTTTACACCAAAATGTAAAAAAATCCCCAGAAACTGAAAGATTGCATTGGTAAAGACCCATTTATACAGTTTAGAAGCAAAAAAAAGTTGTTTTGGGGTTTAGTTACACTTTAAGGTATTTTAATGAATGAAAAAATTTTTAGATAAATGCATTTCAATTCAGAAAATTGAAACAGAAATTAAAACTGAAGTGTCATTTGAAATACGTACATTTTCAGAACTTTGTCTTTAAAAAATAATGGCAAAAAAATTATTTGTTAGCCTTGCTCTGAGGTGTGCATCGTTGTAATCGGTGTTACAGGAAATCATGCACCGACAAAAGTTCCGCATTGCTTGGAATCCAAACTGCCATTAAATGCATGAATATTCTTAACACATAATTCTTCTGTAATACATTGACTGCCATTGACGCGTTAATTTTTTTTTATTAGATGTAATTTTTCTAAGTTGATAAAAGTATCTAAAAACCTTTGTTCAGTAATAAAAGATTTCTCTGGGTTATAAATATGACATGCCATAGAGAGCCATTTCTCTTAGCTAATGGCAAAGAGGCGAAACAACCTACATTTGTTTTGCCATCTCACCAAGTGAGCATGATGTTACTGGAGGTAAAAAAATAAAAATAAAATCTCACAGTTAGGGATCTGCAGTCAAAAACGCCATGTTGAGAACACCAACTTTTCATCAAAACTATCCATGAAAGTCACAGGACTTTTTTGTCCTATTATTGCAAACGTAATCGTATGCTGTTTACTTAACTTTACTTCAACTTTAACTGGAACCGTGTAAATTGGTCGGATGAGACAAAGATTAAACTTGTCTGGAACAAACACTCCAGATGGGTTTAACGAGAAACAAAAGATGAATGTGGAAAAGCACCTCAGTCCCATGAATGCCCCGGAAACCTTGTTGTTGATTGTATTCTAGTCTATTGTAAGAATGTACCTTGATAGCTTTGAAAATAAGGGGTTCTCCCCAAAACGATTTCCAAGAATCAAATGATTGATAGATAAATAAATAAATAAATAAATAAATAAATAAATAAATAAATAAATAAATAATGAAGTTTTTGAAATAGCTGGAAATTTTAAATAATCACCCAGAGGCCAGAAAACTGAAAATGTGTTATCATAGAAAACCTACAGAAAGGATGCAAGATTCCGGATTATATGATGCTATTTTAGAGAAGACTGTGCTCTTGGCAAGAAGGGGGGTGGGGGGGTAAATTGTAGATTTTAGAATGTATTAACAGAAGCAGAAGGGCAGTGGAAAAATGATTTCGTAGAAAAAATTGTTATTTCACGATTTAGGGCTGCATGGTGGAACAGCTGTTACCAATGTTGCCTTGCAGCAAGAAGGTCCTGTGTTCAAATTCCTGAACCAAGTCTTTCTGGGTTAAGTTTGCATGTTCTCCCCATACATGCGTTGGTTCTCTCTAAGGGTACTCCGTCTTCCTCCCACATCCCTAAAACATGACTGTCAGGTTTATTAGTATCTCAGTTGCCCTTAGGTATCAGTGTGTTGTGTTTGTGTGCATGCATGGCTGTTTGTCCTGTGAGTTTCTGTGTTTCCCTGTGGTGGACTGGTGACCTGTCCAGGGTGTACAGCTGGTCATACATGCTTATCTATTGGCATGGTTACTCAGTTTGGATGTTAAAGAGCAACAGAATTGATGGCGATATATATATATATATATATATATATATATATATATATATATATATATATGTTTGTTTTTTTTTCTTCGAAATTTGAGTCCTCCGAGTTCAGTGAATGACAAACTAGGATGCACACTACCGCAATGGACCGCCACTCTATAGGCACCATTTTCGGGTTGTACTTAGATTATTAGATTATTCACATTATGTTAAACAGAATCAGTATAATTGAGCTCATACTGTATGTTTACTATTAGAGCCGTAGAAATGACTTCATTTTTTATTTTTTTTGCTTGAACAGGCAGGAGAGAGATGAAGAGACTAACTACAATCTTTACTACTTCTCTGACTTCGAGCGACACAATGCAGAAATTGCAGCCTTTCATCTGGACAGGTAGAGAATCGCTTTATTACAACCCATAAAGCCACACCACTGTCACAATGCACATCATAAATGAAATAGTGGATGACATATTGACTTAATGAATGTGTTACATAACTGTGTTTCTTGTCTTTCTTCTTGTCTCCCTTCATCTCTCTGCAGGATCTTAGGTTACCGGAGAATCCCTCCTGCAACCGGGAGGCTGGTGGATGTGGTGAAGGAGATCAAAGATGTGACAACTGACCGTAAATTGGCTAAAACCTTCTTTAATTCCCCCGGTACACACTCCTAAATTATTCATGCACCCTTGCTTGCAAGGCCTTTGAAATCCTGAATATAAACATGCGAATAATCACCCTCCCTTCAACCACTCGAGTCTTCGTTAATGCCGTTTTTTGTTTTTTTTCCCACTTTGACATGGCTATCTCCTTTTCATCACTGACCTCTATTTTTATTTGGTCCGTGCACCTCTTTCTCCCTCTAGTGGGCAATGTGTGCTTCTTTGGCAAGTGTTCCTACTACTGCTCCACGGAGCATGCTGTGTGTGGGAACCCCCGGGACCTGGAGGCCTCGCTGGCTGTGATGTTGCCAGATCTCTCCCTGGCCAAGCGCAGGAGCTGGAGGTCCCCGTGGAGACGCTCATACAGTCGCAGCAAGCTGGCTCAGTAAGTAGACACAGCAACATTAGGTGGGGATTTGTGGTTCGGCGTATTACAATGAGAAACTCTAAACCATGCCAAAATATCTTATATCTTTTGAAAAGTTGCCATTGCAGCTATAGTTGTTGTTTATTTGAATTTTAGTCAGTATGTGATTTAAATTTGAATCTCTGTGTGTTTCAGATGGGAAACAGATCCTGATTACTGCGCGACCGTGAAGAAGACCGCTCCATACGACAAAGGCACAAGACTGGTGGACTTCATGGATTTGGCCATATTGGATTTCTTGATGAGTATGTTCAATCTTTATAGATTGCAAGACATAGTTGCTTTACACTATAGTTCAATTCAGTTGGTTTATATACTGCAGCAGCCATTTACAACCAACAGGTCCAATTCACAACTTGAAGTTTTCAAATCAGTCCAACGTCGTCCAGTCCTATCAGGAAACTTTAAATCAATTACAGGCATTACAATCTGATCTTAGGTACTGTATATTACAGCAAATTCTGTAAAATTCACTTTTTGATGTCAATCAGAAACTGTTATAAGCTCAGTTCATGGCACTCGGTCATTGACTATGCAGCAACCCCGCCTCCTGAGCAAGCATGTGGCGAGTGTGGAAAGGAATAACTTCACCTGAATCCAACCCCGAATATGCCTACATGCTGGGGATTTAGCATCATTGCCTCATAGCTTAAAAAAAACAACAACTTAAACTTAACTTAACAAAATCCTGGAGGTTATCCCTGTGCATGAGAAGGTTTGCATTGCATGCATTGTAGGTTGGTTGGCGACTCTTAAAATACCTCCTTGGTATTATTTACCTTTTTAAATAAACTGTAATTAGGAGGTAATATTTGTGTATCGTAGTCTAAAAATCTACACTGCACAAGGTTTAAGTTTTGGTATTTTATTTATTTATCTGTTTTTGAGAGTTTACTGGTACAAATGTTTTTTTTTTTTGCAGTAGATAAAAGAAAAAGCAAGTTCTATTCAGATTATGCATGGAACTGTTTCCGGTATGAAAATATAATAAACTTTTAAACCGTTATGGTTTAAAAACTGCTTGTACGGTTTGAAAAGTTTCTTTATGAGAGAACAGAGAAGTTGCAGAAGTGACCACCCCAATACATGGAGAAAAGCAGCACTGCAACGACGCCAACTGTTGCTAAGGGCATGCATTCTGTTTGAAACATGACTACTAGGTACCGTCGTGAGCTATCAGAAGCCAGTTTCTGTTTCTGTTACTCCATAATAAGAAGAATAGAAAACATTTTGTATTATTTTGTCGTGTTTGCATAAAAAACACTCCAAAAATTAACATATGTTGAATATTTTGTGTGTATGCATACGTAAAATTCTAAATAACATTTGTACAGAAAACAATATTATATCTGTAAAAATCAGTATACCTGATTAATGTAGCAGCAATATTGCACTTTTCTCTTTTTTAACCAAAGCAAATTAGATTATGGTAAACATCTTTGTTTTACCTTCTGCTAGCGCCATGGCGCAGTGAGGCTGCTATATTTCTGTTGAACGCTTTCATACTGTGAGAATACTGGCTAATGCCTAATCCAAATACACCTCAGCCAATACATATTTCGTTTTTTAAATGATGATGATAAATGATGACTTGTTGCAAAACAAACAAACAAACAAAACAATAGAAAAAACACAAAAACTTAAATATTCATAAAAACAAAAATCCTGTGCAAGCAGTTTACATTATGCTGCTGCTGTTTTGACCAACATGTTTTTTTCCCCTAATTTTAAATGAATGAGACATTTCTTGAATGCAATTCCAAACCATCTACATGCTGCAGAAATCTGCAAAAAAATTGCATTTGAAATGCTGTCATCTACAATGGTTACATTAAAATGAATAGCCCCTCTAAAGCCCATCTTTTTGCATGCAAAAGATGCAAAAATGAACAGATAAATAAACAAGTAATAGCCTACAAATGAAAATAAATATACCCGTCTTTGCCCAGTTTATTTAATCTGCATCAAAACTGAGAGAACACTTGTGGTATTAGCATACACTTCAAACCGAGGTTTGAAAAATACATTTGACAGTAAATGTGATTAAAAACTAAAGACTCAAGGGGACAAACAGACTTGGTCTGAATGCTGTCTAGACGTATGATTTCATAACATCTGAAGCAGCATTAACAAATGAGCAGCTCTGGTGTAATAATTCATTTGATTTTCATTTTTATTTTTACCTGGAGGGAGACGTAGAACAATAATGAAAAGTTGCTTAGATCAGACACTTTTTAAGCTCTAGGCCTACAGAAATCGGATGCTTAGATGGAATGTGAAACTATTGGTTTTAAGTAATCATTTTAATAAAAACTATTTCTAACAGTTTATTTGCTGTCTTTGTACAAAATTCAGTCAACAGATTGAAATAACCCAACATTTTACTCCCATTTAATTGCCTCGAATGAGTTCTTATTAGCTATTTTTTGTTGTTGGTTTTTTTACTCAGTTTTTATTCACTTAATTTTACGCTGTTACTTTTAACCTTTGTTTTTTTTTTTTTTTACCTCTTCTCACCTTTTTTTTCTCATCTTTTCTTCTCAGTAAAAGGATTGGGACAATGTGAATAGTTTTCAAAAGATAATAAAAATATATTTTCAAAACTTTATTGATCGGTATGTTCTAAACATCGGCTCTCATAGTGAAAAAAGTAAGCCACTGTAAACAGAGGAAGGTGTCTGAAAACGATTTATTTCAACTTTGTGGGGGAAGTGTTTTAAAATCCCAACAAGAGCAAAAAGAACTTCAGGGACAAGTGTCGATACGTTTTGTGGTCCAAACATGGATCATTTTAGGGTTCAGAGTTCATGATTTCACTTGACCCTCTTAATACTTTCAACGCCCGAGAAAAAACACCTGACAACAGAATTCACGGCGCGTTACCATGACAACGAGCTGTCGCCGCGGTTTCGCTCACAAGTCACAAATCTCTCCTGAGCAGGTAAGAAAGTTCTTGAAGTTTTTTTATTTATTTATTGTAAGCCAATAGGCTACGATGCGTTTCAAGGGATTGTTTAAGTTTAGAAATTGGACTTTATTTTATTCTATCCAGCTTTGTTCGTAAACAAGGGGTCAACTTAGCTAGGAAGATTTTTTTTGTTGTCTTTTTTTCTCACCGAGTCTTCAGCTGTCATTAAAAATAATAGCATGGTTAGCTAACGAAAGGTGAGTACTAACTCATTTTTAGCTTAGCATGCTAACGTTTTTCAAGCTGTAGTGATGGATAACAGTCAGAAATACCTTAGGCTACTGACAAAATCAGTGCTATTTAGTGGTAGGATGTTGATATTAATCGTGGCACAGATGTTGTCTGCAGTAAGGAAGTTCATGCTTGTCAATAACTTGTTAAATATGAACTAAAAATCTGTCATTCATTGTATGAATGTTGCATTTATTGTTATCCTACCTAAGTATAAACATGTTCAAATTAAACCTTTAAAGCTACAGTGCCACCAAAAAGTTCTCATACGCTGAAGTTTTTCACACTTTTGCCATGTCAGCTCCACAAACTTTAGTGTCCCTCTTATGTGATGCATTAGCACAAAGCACTGCGTAATTCTAAAGAGAAAGGAACGAGATACCGTGCGTGCTTTTCACATTTTCTGCCCAAATGACAATCAGAAAAGTGTGGCGTGCCAACGTGGTCAGGACATTTTAATCAAAATATATTCCAGGACAGCCGATTGCCTTTCAGAAGTCCATCTGGGTGTAACCTTCCGTTCCATGAAGGCTTATGAGGTTTGTTAGAGAACATTAGTGAATAAATTAGTGAATATAATATCCCAATCTTTAACAATGATCGGAAAATGGAAAGACTATGGCACAACAAACGACCAACATATGGCCTGAAACTAAAAGGTTAGGGAAGGAAAACATTAAGCAGAGAAGAACACAGATAACTTTGGAGGAGCTTCAGAGACCCATAGGCCGGGTTGGAAAATCTGTAGAGAGGACAGGGTTGTGCACACCTCAAATATGGTCCTTATGGAAGAGTGGTTAAAAGAAACTCATAACTAGTCCTATTTAAACTTTTCCACAAGCAATGTAGTGGACGCAGTGACTGTGAAAGAAACGTGCAAACTGGGCAGTGCTGGAGGAAAATCTGTTTGAGGCAGCAAAAGACTTGAGGTTCACCTCCCAGCAGAATAGAAACGTTAAACATATAGCTGGAGCAACAAAAGTTTGGAAGAAAAGTATAATCCGTGTGTTAGAGTAACGCAAAAACGTAAGAATCGATGTTCACAGACACTCCTCATCCAGTCTAAATTAAATTTGTGCTGTTTTCAAGAAACAGTTAGCGGGGATTTTAGTTTCAACTTGTGAAAAGCTGCTTTAGAATGTTCCCCAGCTGTAATTGTTAATACTATAAAAGTATGTTCTCGGGGCGACTAAGTAACGCACTCCACACTTTTAAGATTCTTTGTTAAAACTGTTGAAAACAATATATCCTCTGATTTCAATTCACAACTATGGACCGAATCGTTTTGATCGAACTGCTGTGTATCTGTGCTGTTGCATGGATGTAACTTTTTTTTTGTTTCTCCATTTCTTTACTTCGCTACAGAAACCAGCTGATGGTACACACAAAGAAGTGAGCGGCATGTTTGCTGCCACCTCAAAGGAAAGATCCCGTGATGGATCTTCTCCCGCGTCGGAGTCTGGAGCCAAAGTTAGGAGAAAGAGCCACTCTCCTGAAGCGACTGTACTGCCCCTGTTCTCTGAGATGTGTCTCTCGGCATCCACCGGGGCAAAGGGCCTTTTTAGTTCCACTTCCTTTCCTAAAAACATCCCACCTGAGTCGTCGAAACTGAAACTGCCTCGTCTCGTCGGTCAAGCTGGTTCAGATTTAGCCTCGGCCGAGGCAAAATGGGCTGCCTCAGGAACCGACGTCCCCGTTGGAGTTACTCAGCTGAAAGCAGAGAGGTAATATTGTTTGGTCAGGCTGTTTTCTTACCGAAATTCTTTACTGGGAAAAAAACTGACCAATCTCATGGTCAGGTGTTTCCCTTTAAAGCTGTTTGAGTCCTGAAGGAGTCTCCCTTTTGTTGCTCCAGTCTTGCCGCGAACGATCCTTTGATAGATACGACAGGAGGCAAGGGCAAAAGAAAAATGAAAACCAAACTGAATAAATATCCTCTGACTGGCACAGAGGTCATTCAGGTGTTTGCGGAGAGAAGAGACACGGAGGAGCTGTTTTACCTGAAAGAAGTGGATGAGGATACTTACAGGTAGAACCGACCGATATAGTTTGCAGATGGAACGTTCTTGATTTCATTTGTTCTCGAATGCTGAACGTTAACAACGTAAATGTAGATTCAGCTGTGATTTTGATCCGTAGGCCTTATGATCTGCAAGTGGTCCCTGCCAGAGATGCCGGTCCTGAGCACTACATCTTCTCCCCTAATTCTGTCCTTCACGTGACAACGACAGGCTTCGGTGGAGTTGTCAGCCTTGCAGAGTGGTACAGAGAGTGTGTACTGTGGATGGCTTTACAGGAGATACATTTCTTTAGAAACTTCCGATTGCACAAAGCTTTTTCCAGGTAAAGCGAATGAACTGGAATCTGTGTTTTCTTACCACTGGAGTATAATCTGCAATGTTATTCATATGTGTCTCTTTTCATCTACTTTGTATATTTGTGTGCCAGCTGGCATAAGATGGTACGCAGGATACATTTTCGCCGCAAGTGTGATAAGCTTCAGGATCTGCTTCTTGTAGCTGTGCCTCAGTTCAGAACTGCTCTACATCTGTTATCTGGGTAAGTTAGGTGTAACTTCATTCTTAAATAATGATACAATTAATACTAGAACACTGGATTTGATTGCAAACAGTCTTAAACTCTGAGATAAAGCAAGAACTATACTTGTGTGCTCACAGAGTAATTGAGGAGCTACAAGGAATAAACTGGATGCCTTTGGATGACTCTAAAAGCTTGTCATTGCTAGAATTCAACAAAGCACTGACAACGAAAAACAAAAAGTGTCTTCTGACTCTACAGAAGTTATCTAAATACCAGGCAGCACTTCTGAATGCGGTATGACTTTATTTTCCAATAATGCCCTGATCCCAATTATTAGGAAAACAAAAATGCTGTAATTTTTGACTCAGGCCCTGTCCAAAATCACAAACAGGAACTTTTTTAACCGTTTTTACCCCACGTCCACACGGAGAAAATTTCACCCGCGCCTGGATTCATGCTGCCAATGAAAAAGCATCTTTTGTGAAAACGCTGACATATTAGCCCAGCCTCTAACCTGACCTAGAGCTCAAAACGCATCACACACGTCATATGTAACAACTACAATGTCTGTGGTGGTGCTTTCTACAAAAAAAACCTCCACAAGCGCTTTGTTGTTCGCCATTGTTGTTTTCTTGCTGCGTTTACTGCTAGCACATTTGCGAAATGTAGTCACGAAATGTAATCTGGGCAAAGGAGTGTGCCAGTCTTTGCGGCAGTGCCCCACTCCTCTATTTATCCTTCCCACAGCTGTGTTCCCTAGGATGAGCCCTTCTAGCCAGTCAGAGGCGAGAAAGGGGGGACCTTCCCATAAGAAACTACATTTCGCATATTGGCTTGCCGCTAACTTCTCGTGGAGGCTTTATGTGCATGTCGCATACGCCATGTTTAGCGCCACTTACAGGTCCGGGGGAGGAAAAACCGCACTTTGGGCCGTTCGCTGTGTTTCCGTGTGGATGAAAACCCGTGTGGACTATTGTAAAAACAACCCATTTTATTAAAAAAAAACGTTCCCATATGCACGGGGCCTCAGCATGAGTATAGTTTTTTAAAAATGATTAATTAAAAAAGTCGTATAGTCCTCATCCTCCCTGATGAAACTGTTTAATCTTCAGGCAAAAGACAAGACCTATGAAAATCACAAGGAGCTCCAGACGCAGCTAAAACTTGCCAAGAAGATGACAAGATCTTCTGAGCCAATTCACCTGCTCTTGGCCCACCAACACAGGCTGAAGATACAACTGGCCCAGTCGGAAAGTATCTTGAAGAAACTGGGAAACTTTGCGGCGCTCGTCCATCAGATGATTGTACAGAGTCTTGTTAGCGTCATCCAGCAAGATGCCAGTTCTTTTCTCAGATGGTTAAAGGTATTAAAAGACTATAAACAACTGTGTATTGCTATAGTATTCATATAGGGTGAACGTTTTCATATGCAGTGATGTCAAAGGCATAAAACCTCAATGTATTTTATTGGGATTTGATGTAACGGACCGACACAAAACAGTTCAGAATTACAAAGTGGAAAAAAGACGATGAATATCCTCAAACTTTTAGCAAATATAAAAAAGAGATTTTCAAATGGAAGAGAAAATTAGTGAACACGAAGGCCCAGGAACACAGCAGATAGGTCAATGATAAAGTTATGGAGTAGTTTAGACCAAGGTTACAGTAGGTTATTAAAATATATTTCAATATATAAACATCTCACAGAACACTGTTCAATCAATTGTTTTAAAAATTATAGAGTTGCCAAACTCTTTAATTTGCAAACCTACTAAATTATGGCCGAAAACTGAGCAATGATTAGAGAAGCAGCTAGGAGGCTCATGGCAGAGATCCACAGCTTAAGTGGGATAAACTGTTAATATTAGTAGTGTACTACACAAATCTGGCCTTTACAGAAGAGGGGCAAGAAGAAATCCCTCAGTTGAAAGTTTTGCAACAAGCTGTGTAGCAGACATCAAGAATTAGGAAAACAGTGTTCTTGTCTGTTGAGTCCAAACTGAATCTCTTTTTTCCTAATTGCAAAATGACACACGAGGAACATAACCAACCCCGCTCAACTGGATCACAACGTGTCCCTATATTGACACATAGTGGTGGCAACATCATGCTGTGGGAATGCTTTTCTTCTGCTGTGACAGAGAAGCTGTTCAGTGGCAAACCTGGAAAAAAACTAAATGCTGCAAAACACTTAAGACTACGGCAGATGCTAATCTCTCAGCAGAATTACACTCAACCTAAAAACGAGAGGCACAATAAATGATTATTTACTCTGTTTCGCTTGCAATAAAAAAAAAGGGCAAAACAAGTCAGTCTCTTGGCACGTTAACGCCACTAATGCAGTTCTTTTCAGCACTAAGACACCGGCTTCCTCCTGTTAACATACACAGGGACTCAAAACTATAATGGAGCTCATCTGTTTGGAGTCGCTATTCTGATGTTTAATGCGTGATTTGTTTTTCAGAGAGTTTCGTCACAGCAGTGCAGTGTCTTCTCCACTGAGCTGTGTTTCAGCGCCAACAGCCAGCTAACCATTGACCCACCAATCTCTGACTTTAACAAAACACTGATTAAATCCATCCTGAGGGCTGACAACACCATTGTTCAGGTTTTTTTTGTTTGTTTTTAACATCATGGCACAATTGTTACTAAACAGTCGTTTTTAATATGAATTTTATTATTTAAATTAGTGTGTGTGTGTGTTGTATGGATGCCAACTCTTTTCATCCCTGGCAGATGTGTGACAGTTTAGGATTCTTCCTGGAGATCAGCAACAAAGCGTGTGACGCGTATCAGGATTTAACCTCTGACCTCACCCGCATTAAATGTTCTACGGCGTCAGGTATGATCATTTCTTATTGCTGGTGTTGACGTTGCGCTGTAGCAATATCAGCTGGTTTTCACCTGCGTGGATTCTTTCATTGTGTTTGCAATTTTGTAAGAAAGCCAAGCTATGTTTGATTCTCCAGGAGCAAACACAGTTTGGATGAATGATCCACCAACCAGAGGCCAGCTGTTGCATGCTGAATCAACTTCTTTAATGGTGCGAGGCAAAATGGTGAATGGCTGCTACTATCCTCTTTCCAAAACAAAGCTAGAGTGGTATATCAACATCAATGATGTTACAAAGCAAGTTGAGACCGAGCACGGCAAGATCATCCAGGTGGGATTGTTGTGTTTGTAAAAGTCAAAAACCAGACTCAGCTCATACTGCCGCTCATATTTTTTTTCCATGTCAACTTCGGACAGGACACTGAATTGGAAATAGAGCAGGTGTGTAAGAGTTACACATGGCTGATGGACATCCATACGTTTGTCAGTCAGTGGAGTCCAAATTCGTTGGAAACCATGAAGGGTCAGCCTGCGTCTATGTATGAAGAGCACATTAAAAGGCTTAACAGCTGGGCTCAGAGAATCCATACAGTGAGCCCGTCAACCTCTACATCCAGCAATCTGCTCGTCATTGATTCTACAAATGCAAAGGAAACTCTATGTAAGTGTTCACCGTGTGAAAACAAAAGCTTTCTTTCATGAAACCTGAAAGTGCAACTTGCGGACTCAGCAGCTGAAAGTCAGATGTTAACATCGTGGGGTTTTGGAAATCCTTGTAAACGCTGAGAAATGAGAGAAAAAAAAAACTGTACTTTTTAAATTCGATATGTGTTTACAATTTGTCTGTTTCAGCAAATACATATTCTAAGAAAAACCTACAAACCACTAAGATGCATTTTAAGCCTCATGAAAGTCTCCTAGTGTCTCTGTGATCCGAGAAATTTACTCTGTGCTCTATAATAAACACTTTGCCGCTCTTTCCTGTTTCATCAGTGCAGCAGCTTAACCTCATTAAGGAGCAAGTGCAAGACCTGCTTGTTGACCAGATGAAGAGGCGGTCAGAAACCCTCATAGCTGACTTGGAGAGGATGACTGCTGAGCTCAAGACAGAACCAGAAGATGTGCAGGACTTCTCTAAATATGCTTTTACGGTAAAGAAACCTTATAAAAAAAACAAGGATACAAAAAAGAGGAGAAAATTTGAAAGTTATATTGTACACCTGATATCAGCGTAACATAAATATTGAAGCCCTATACAGAGAATATGGAGATGCAGACAGTTTTTGGGACAACTGGCAAAGATGGTTGGAAGGATGTAAAATTAATTAATTAATCTTCTGTTGTTGTGAAATACTGTCATGTTGAAAAATATAGAAAGGAAACAAACAAGTAATGTGAGTCATTTTTTTCCAGCTGGGGACAGTTAAGAAATACAGTGGGGCAGAAAAGTATTAGGCAAACACAGATTGTACAAGTTGTCCCATTTAAAAAGATGAGAGAGGTTTTCATCATAGGTAAACGTCAACTGTGAGAAACAGGATGTTAAGAAAAAATCAAAGAAATCACATTGTATAGTTTTTAAAGAATTCATTGGTATAATGGTGCGGAAAATAAGTATTTGGTCAAAAACAGTGCCCCTTAGTTCTTGTGATGCTGCCTTGGTTGGCAATGACCAGCGCCGGACTGGGACAACATTTCAGGACGGGAGCTTTACACCCATTCACCAATAAATTGAGTAAGTCATCATATTTCCCATGCAAAATTGATTTAAATTCCCAAATGACTGTCATCTAGACTATGATCGGCAGGAATCACTGGAGCATTCCCTTTATCAGCCTTTGATTTACTTAAAGGGTAATGATTTAATGAGACTAGTTGCACAAGGTCAAAGTTCACACAGATTTTAATAATATATTGAATATGAAAAGAATAATTTACTTACAAGGCTTGTTGAGGTAAAACACTATTCAAGTGGTTCATTTTAGTCATGTAAACACACAAATGATAATGTAGAAAATAAAGTGCGTGCATTTAAAGCTATTTCCTTTAGGAAATGTAAATCTAGTTTATTTTGAAATTCCCAATGCAATTTAAAATATCTATGAAATGAGAATAAGCACCCTTTGCTTATCCGCTAATTAGCATTACTAGGCCTACTAACAATTGCCAAACATACACAAGCACCTTATTACTCTCAATGATAGGTCTATGCTCAGTTTGTTACTCTGTACCTGAAGCCCCTTCGCCTTCACTTGGCTGTTCCTCTGGAATAGCACCCGCACTGGTCTCACCTTCGAACCACACAAACACGTATGCCAAACATGAGCAATGAAAACCGCATGTCAAAGCAGCTGTCATGTAATGAAAAGCACAACCGGGTGACCTTTGTGTCCTACTTTTGCTCCTTTCGTTGCCGTGGCCCATTCTTCCATTCAGATCTTCTCTAGAGCCGTGATATTTTGGGGCTGTTGCTGAGCAACACAGACTTTCAACTCCCTCCACAGATTCTCTATTGGATTGAGGTCTGGAGACTGGCTAGGCCACTCCAGAACCTTGAAAAGCTTTTTACGTAGCCACACCTTTTTTGCCCGGGCATGTTTTTATCTTCAACTCTCTCCCTGATGAAAGGAGATTTTTATCCAAAATCTCACGATACATGGCTCCATTCATCCTTTCCTTAGTACGAATCAGTTGTCCTGTCCCCTTTGCAGAAAAGAAGCCCCAAAGCATAATGTTTCCACCCCCATGCTTTAAGGTGGGTATGGTGTTCTTAGGATGCAACTCAGCATTCTTCCCCCTCCTAACACAGCGAGTGGCGTTTATACCAAAGAGTTCTATTTTGGTCTCGTCTGACCAATTGACATTCTCCCAATCCTCCTCTGGGTCATCCAGATTGTCTCTCGAAAACATTAGACAAGCATCTCAGTCTTATGCAAGTGTACAGTCTTGTCTCTGGTGTCCTTAGACAGCTCTCTGGTCTTGGCCATGGTGGAGGTTTGAGGCTGACTGTTTGAAGGTGTGGACAGGTGTCTTTTATATAGATAACGAGTTTAAACAGGTGCCATTAATACAGGTAACAAGTGGAGGATAGAAGAACTTCTTAAAGAAGTAGTAACAGATCTGCGAGGGCCAGAATTCTTGCTTGTTTGTAGGTGCTAAATACTTATTTTCTGCATCATTATACAAATCAATTCTTTAAAAATCATACAATGTGATTTTACTGGATAAAAAAAAAAAAGATTTTGTCTCATTATGTCTATTTCGAAAGGGCATGTGTTTTAAGAGCTGTATTTGTGTGTATGAGGTCACAGCCATACATTTACCTAAAAGGACTCCAAAGAAGTTGTAAATAGTTTTTTTATCATCACTTTTATAGTTATCACAATAAGTACTCCAAAATATCATGATAAAATCGTAATCTTAATCTAATCCTAATCTTAATCTTAATCCCACCCCTAGTTCTCGGAGGCTCAGAGTAAAGGCCCTCGTATGCTCCACCATAGGCAGCTAAAGAGGGCTAGGTCTTAGTCTCATCTAACCAAAGCAAATGTTTCCATTTAATTTCCTAATAGAGCTTAAAAACTTTATTTTTAAGTTCGAGTGTTAAAAGAACACAAAGTTTTGTCCTGACGTGCCTCCCAAGTTCCAGGATTTATACCTGCTATAACAGTTGTTACAAAGACAATATGAAGTATTTTCTAATTCCTTTTCCACCCATTAAGATGTTGTGGTAAGATACAATAAATATACATGCTAGTGGCTCCTGGTTTAACAAATGGGCTACTATTTAAACAGAAGGTGTAGATTACTGATTAGACATTCTTGATCAACTTCAAAAAGGAAACAAAAGGCCTCTGCTACAATTATATTAAATGAATTGTCAGAGGTACCAACAATTGTGCCACCACTCATTTGTTTTTAGAAACAGTGATTTCTTCACCATGAATAACTGTAATCAAATGAAAGGTTGGATCTTTGCCAGGATTGTGTCTCTGTGTAAAATACATTTTTGAACATGTGTCATATACTAACGTTCCTTTATCTTCGATTTGAATAAAAGCCAATTATCATAATTCTATTCTTTTTTTTTGTTTGTTATAACAAGGTCTTTATGTTTCTGCAACATTTAAACACTGAGCTAATTATTTTAATGTTTTTGAGTTTGTGCAGTAGATACAACTTATACATCATACCTTTATAATTTGTAACATCCACCTGTCAACTGGTACCTCTACTATAGGGGGGAATTTATTTGTTTCTGATTATTTTTCAGTCACAGTTAATAAAGTTGTGATAATCTGAAAAAGCAGTTTAAGAAGCATTTTTTTCCCTCCCTGTGCAGTTCTGGGAGTTCATGAAAATGTTGGCTGACATGCAGAGTCGTTTGGAATACGTTCTCTCTCTCCGTGACGCAATTTGCATGAGCTATAGGAAGATGAGTGAGCAGGAGCTGACTCTGGAGGAGAAGGTTCGCTGGCAAAGATGTGAAAATTATGCCATAAATAAGGCACATCACGGATGCGCTCTCTATTTATGTGCAAAATCTTGAAAGATTGTCGCTTTTTGATGAAATCTAAAATAAATCCCTTTTTCATGTGCATCTGTTTGTGTTTTATGTTTAGATGCTGGGGTTGTGGGACAATTTTATTGTCCTATTGAAGCAGACAGACAACCTTGTGTCCCAAAAGCTTGCTTCTGTTACTAATGCATTGGACTCAAGGTTTTCATATTTGACCTGTGATCTTAGAAACATAGTCTTTAAGGCGACCTCCGGGCCGTTCCTCGACCCGAGCCAGAATGCCAACGAGATGGTGTCTCAGCTGAAGCACATGACTGCGCGCGTGCAAACACTCAGCACAAAGCTGGAGGAACTGAATAGCTGCAGTCAAAGCATGCAAGGTGAGTCAATCTAAAAACATTGTTTTGTGTGAAATAACATAGGAAAAATAAAAAGAATTGGCATGTTTAATAGTTACACAATGAACTGACATACAGATGTTCTCCAGTTCTGACTGTTTTTGCCTCCCATCAGAGCAACAACTGGATCGTACTATTCCGGCAGCGGATGTCAAGAAAATTATAGCCCGTCAAAAGTTGTGGCAACTTAAAGCTGAGTGCACTGCATGGATGGAAGAGTGGAATCAACTACCTCTCAGTGAGGTAACCTGCCAAATCATTCATTGCAAAAAAAAAAGAGCTCTACAATGCTAATTTTTTATTCGATCTACATAATTAAATGTTCTTTTGCCTTAAGAGATTGTGATTCTTTCCTCCATCTCTTCATTTCTTTAGAGCTTAAATATCTCATACATGTACTATGGAAATCTTCTATGCTTTTTATAACAAAAAAACTGTATTAACCACTATACTTAATTTATCTGCTGATCTATCCTTCTTTTTAGGTTGCAGTGTCACAAGCTCTGGAGAAAATTGCCATTTGGAAAAATCAAACACTGTCTTTGACCAATATCATCCCTGCTTCTGATGCAGTCCTGGAGGAGACTTCAGGAGTTCTAGAGTGTTTTAGCCACCAGGTCGAGGTGTTGGGAAAACTGAAGAGGGCCACGCTTATGGAGAAACACTGGAAAATTATTTTCCAAGGTTAGAGACTTTGTTTATTTATGTTTTACCACACAAAGTCATGCTTTGTCAACCTTAACTTATCTATTCAGTGCCTTGCAAAAATATTCATCCCCTATGAACTTTTTCACTTTCTGTATTGTACAATCACAAATATTATTGTATTCTTTTGGTATTTAATATGACATAACAACGCACAGTTGTGGAAAAACAAGGATACAAGGTTTTCAGTGATTATTGCTAATAACAATTCAGAAAATTTTTACACGTGTCTATATTACGGTTAGGGCTGGACGATATCTCAAGTTTTTAAAAATTATCGCAATATTTTCATATGCGATACAAGAGTGACCCAATATCGTTTATATCAATATAAATAGAACAGTTCGTTTTCTGCCCTCCCACCCCCCCTGTCTGTCTCTCGTGTTACTTCACCTTGCTACACCTCCCGTCCTCACTGAACGTGAATCTCGCCGCAACCCCACTGCTGCATTCACTCTGGAAGTCACAGCAGCATGGAGGCAGATGAAGGCACAAGGGAGAGTGTTGAAGAGGACCCGCTGGTTAGCAGTGCTTTAAGTGGGCAGGTACGCAACAGTACTCAGTACCACCACTTCTAAAAATTGTTCTTTAGAGTTCCACCAATTCTCCGAGCGCTGAGAATGTTCTCATAGAGTCCCGGTACGCTCATTAGTGCGTCTGTTGTATTCCTTTTGCAAGCTTTCCTCTCAAATTTTCAGAACCCCTCACAACGTGCAAAAAGGCAGAAGCTTGTCTGTACCGCGCTGCACCTGTGGCGCATTTAAGGAACATTCGAAATGTATGATGAGTTCAATAACTTAGGACAGTTAAAACTTGTAACAAAAAACAGAGAAAATAATACCACAAGCCATAAACTGTTTAATAGCAGTTGGCAAGCAACGTTCGGTGCACACTAAACATGCCTGACTTATTTTTTTACATAGTACTAAAAAAATAAATTAAACTATATTCTCTATTAATTTTGTCTTTTTTGCCTCAGAACCAAGCTCCCAGGCTGAATTTCAACACCAGCCCACCCTTGCCCAAAACAATACTTTTTAATAGCTGTAACTATTTTGGTTTGGAAGAATAAAACATTATTTTATTCAAGAAATTAATATTATTAATATATGCAGATACTTTATTTTTGACACTTTTTATAATGTACATCTACAGCTGTATGTCAATAAAAATGCCTGTGTGACATTTAAGACATGTAGCTTAGATTCGGAAATTTTTTTTTTGTCAATACATTTGGGGAAGAAAAATATCTAGATATATCTCGAGAATCGGTTTTAAACTGAAAAATATCGAGATATATCTTTTGGTCCATATCGTCCAGCCCTAATTACGGTAAACACCCCTGAGTCAATACTCTGTTCAACCATAAATGGATATGCATCTACAAGCCTTTCACATCTTTTAGTAAACAAAACATTTGCCCTTCCATCTTTTCCAAAATAGCTCAACCTAAGCTAGATTAGATGGACTGCATCCGAAGGGCAAGTTTGAACACTTGTCACATATTCTCTGGATTTTGGTCTCCACTTTTACTTGGCCATTCCAACACAAAATATGCTATGATCTATACTATTCCATTGTATTCTGGTTAGGTTGGTTTTCTTGCTGAAATGATTGCTTTTTATTTTGGTGACCAATCCCAAATGACACTGACCAGCTTCCTTGTCCCTGCTGAAGAAATACACACCCATAGGATGATTCTCCCACCAACATGTTTCCCAGTGTTGTGTTCAGCATAACAAGTAGAGTTAGTTGGACGCCACACATACTGTTTTGCCTCTAGACTAAGCATTTTTCTTCAATTTTAATCTCATCTGACCAGAGTTTTGACTACTGCTTGGCTTGTGTCAGTGGGGCCCTTTACTGCTTTCTTTGAACGACGGCTTTCTTCTTGCTGTTTGTTTCCTAATATTATCGAAAAAAACCTTAATGCCTTCACAAAACAGCAGTTTTAATACGAGGATGAATTATACTCAGGTGTTCACTATTTACTGATTTTATTTTATGTTAAGGTTGCACTGGGTTTTATCTCAGGGGTATCAGTCACAGGGATGGAATTTATGATTGTAGCTTGGCAAAATGTGGAAAGGTTTTAGGGATGTAAATACTTTTACATGGTCCTGTACATATGATTCCTTCAGCAAATATGAATAAAATATTTTGTCACACAGGCATGGGCCTCCTTGATGTTCAAGAGAACAAAGTGACTGTTGGTAAATTTATGTCTGAATTCATGTCTGAAACCCACCAAAACCTTTTGCATAAGGCAAGTAAACATTACAGAGATCATATGCAGAATATGACACAGTAGTGATTGAATGACAATAACAGACAAGATAATGTGTTTGTGAAATCAGGATTAATAATCCCTTAATGTAAATAATACCTTTTATCCTTATCAGACTTGCAGGGAGGCACAATTAGAGTGGGATTTGGAGAAGGGCTTCCAAACACTTTGTTTGCGATGGAAAGAGAGACACTTTCAGCTGCACGAGTTTGTTCTCCCTGCTTGCTGTCACTGTGAGACTGCGAATGGATTAAACAAAGAACAGATGCTCACAGAATTCAGTGTTCAAACTACCTGTCAATGCTCCTGTAAGGATGCCAGATTCACCATTGTTGGTATGACTAAATAGATTTGGCCATTTTGATGATTCACATGAACCCTTTGATTTCACTGCATGCATCGTGGCAAATGAATTAATACACTGGCTTCCCTGCTGCTAGAATTTACGTTACTGCAATGTTCTCCTACTTTCTCTCTCAGATCTAGAAACACACTTTGCTGAGATACAGAAGGATTTGATAATGCTTTCCACTATGTTGAAGTCTCCACACAGTGTTGAGTTCAGGCTGCAGTTGGAGGATTTGGTTCAATCTCTAAATGATCTTGGTAAGTAGTAATTAAGAAAGCATATTACAATGATTTTCTGTTTGTCCTCAGCTCCTAAAAAACGGCCTTTTTTATCATCTTCATTTGTAGCTAAGCTGCTTGATTTATTTGAAAGATATCAGCAAATGTGGGCCTTCCTGACAAAGACATTCAGAGAAATATCAATTTATGACCAACGAGTAGATCTGGTAAGTCCTAATACGTACAGAAGTTGAAGATGTCTCATTTTAAAAACTTTGAAACAAAAACATTTCATATGGAATTTTTTTTTTCAGCTGAAGCATTTTCAACAAATTGATGATGCTTTTAAAACAATGATGCACTCAGTCTCAACAGACCCTCGTGTGTGGAACTTTGTGTGCTCTGAAATGAATCAAAAACATGATGGTGAAAGCCTTTGCAAGACTCTCATGGACGGTTTGTCTACAATGGAAGGCATTGCCAACCAGATGGAGAATCTTTTTCAGACCTTCCGTGAGCAGTTTCCAAGACTGTACTTTTTGAGTGAGCGGGAGATAATGGAGCTACTTTCTTTTCACCCATTGGTATCAAAACAGCAATTATTTTTACGCAAATGCTTCAAAGGTGTACGTTTGCTTGAAGTGGAGCTTAAACGATTGTCCAATGAAAGCAATTATGAGAGCTTTAGGCCTTCATCTGAAAATCCAGAACAGATTAAAGTTCTGGGTGTTTTTGGAAGCCTCCGGGAACACATTGCTTTTCAGCCTCCTTTGGGACCGAACCCTGATATCCTGGTTTGGCTATGTGCTTTTGAAAAACATTTGAAAATGTCCATGGTAAAGCTCATAAAACAATGCACAGTGCTGAGAGGCCAGCTTGAACCCGTCAATCAAGATTTACCATACAACAGTAAAGTGGAATGCTGTCAGTTGTGCAATGCAGACAAAATGGAAGATGCGCACCCTTTGTTAGATTTGCTTTTGGATTTTCCCCTTCAATGTCTGCTGGTGGTTGAGGAGGCATTGTGGTGCAGAGGTGTTCTGCAGGCTTTCCAAGAAGGAAGTCCACTAAAGTTGAACGATCTCAAGACATACAACTCTTCAAAACTAAAGATCCTTGGCAATGTGGTCAGGAATAGAGTCCTAGGCTCTGAAAGTAAACCTTTGATTTCCAAATATGCAATGATGAGTTTGCGGACTTTGGTGCAACTTGCAATGAATCATGAACAGCGGCTGTCTCGACTCTTGGACCTACCAGGGGTGCCTGAGTCGTCTTTTGAGTGGCAAAGCATGATGAAGTACCATATTAACTCAGAAGATGAGTTTCTGGACTGCAGTGATAATCCATGGTGTTATGTGGATATTTTGGATCGCCATTTCCAGTACGGCTTTGAGTATTATGGACCAGATGACTGGTTGATAGTGCATACTCCCACCACAGACAAGGCAACACTGGGGATTGTTCTTGCTCTGGCAAGGTACAGTTCCGGGTTTGTGAGTGGACTTTCCATGTCTGGGAGAACAAATACTGTGATCCAGCTAGGAAAAGCACTTGGACAGCTGGTTGTGGTTAAAGAGTGCTCTCCAAGCATGGCAGCTAATGTTGTTCAACAAATGTTGCTGGGTGCCATTCAGGCAGGCATGTGGCTTCTATTGGAATCTGTGGACTTACTATCACAAGGTGTCCTGTCTCTACTAGGGCATCTCCTGACTGACATACACTGCTACAACTTGAATCTACAGAGAAATAAGAATCAAATGCTGAATAAGGAGTCAGAGTGTAAAAATGCAGCCAGGGTCACAGGTTGTATAAACATTTCAGATCCAGAATGCCATTTTGAGCTTTTAGGGAAGAGAATCTTTACCAACGCAAGCTTTGGATGTGTTCTTACCTCATCAAGTCAGTATGCATCAAAGATTCCAGATAGCCTGCGATTTGCTGCCAGACCTGTTTCATTAGCACACCCACATTATAGAATAATTGCTGAAGTGACACTGGCTTCCATTGGCTTCTTAGAAGCAATGTCTTTAAGTCATCGTCTGGTGTGCCTGATCACCCTGATCAAAGATTCTGAATGCCTGCCTGATTTATTCAGTGATGATCAAAGCTGTTTTCTTGTTGTCTTGCAAAAGATAATATCTGCCTCAGAAATTTATTTACACCATGCCATAAGGCAGCGAGAAATTTCCATTCAGGCTAAAGTAATCACTGCTGAACACAGTGTTCCTTTGTCTGCAGAAAGATTGCCTGACAAACATTTTGTGACAGAAAGTACAAAGCTTCCAAAGCTACGCAATTTCCAGCTGTCGGTTATACAGGCTGTGATAGAGGAAACAGCGATTGTCAAAGCCATTCTTTCTGTTTTGAAACCTGAGCACAAGAAAGCCATACAATTCCACGCCATTGTCAAGGACACATTCCCTATAGCATCTCAGTTTCAAGATTTTCAAAAATATATTCAAGAAAGAGAGAAAAATCTACTTCATGATGCAGTTGTAGAAGAGTTGCAAGACTTACACCTCAATTGTGACATGGAAGTAATAAATCAAACTCTTGCTCTGTACCAGGCCCTGAAGTTCTCTCAGACCATCATTCTGATAGGACCCCCAGGTAGTGGAAAAACAACCTGCTACAGCATTCTGGCTGGGGCATTAAATAGATTGGCAAGTAAAAGTATTACCAACAGAGATGCCTCACATGTAGATGCACAGATACCTGCATTGAACTGGTGCTACGTTGACACTCTGATCCTGTTTCCAAATGCTATGTCCCACAATGAGCTATTTGGATGTTCCTGTGAAAAGAGAGGCTGGAAAGATGGAGCTGTCTCAAAAGTGCTCAAAGATTCAGGACGATTTGATAGAACATGCTTTGATAACTATATAAATGAGATAGACAGTGAAGAGACATCACTAGTGAAGTGGTTGGTAATGGATGGAGAGCCTGTGGGTCAACCTTGCTGGTTAGATTACTTAACCACACTGTGCAGTTCCCAGGATCCACATCTGTGTCTGTCATCAGGTGAAACAGTGTTATCTCCATCACAACTCTGTCTACTCTTGGAGATGACTGACCTACGGGACGCAAGTCCCTCTGCTGTGACCCGATGTGGCCTTGTTTATTTCACACAGACTGATCTGTGGAAGGCCATATGGAAGAGTGAAATGGACACGCTATCAATTGAGTATAAACTGGATCAAGGAGTCCAGAAAACATGGAATCGACTGGCTAACGACCTTTTCTCCAACACGCTGAATTTGCTTAGGGACCATGGTTTAACTTCTGCTAATCGTTTTGAAGGTGGGTCATGTGAAAACCATGGCCTTCAAGAAATCACATCCTTTGTTAGGATCCTGCGAGCACTTCTGCAAGATTTTGTGAAGCATGTGAAAAACCCAAACACAAAACTCCAAAAAGACAGAAGAGGTATGATAATCATGTTGGATGAGCTGAAAACCTCGTGATAGTCATGGTATTTTTCATTTTCAAATTGTTTGACTTCAGGTGAAACCAAGAACCCAAACACCAATGCTCAAGGTGAACAAGAGCTTATCACCACAAACCTTTTCTTGGTGGCGTATGTTTGGGGATTTGGTGGACATCTGCACTTTCGGTACAGAAATATTTATGTGACCTTTTAAATGTAGTTGTTTTATGTGTTAACTAGTTTTTATTTTGCTGAATATCTCCATTAATATTTGTATCAACAGTTTAAAAAAAATGTATTTCTGTTTTTTCAGGCATTGGCCACAATTCGACTTGTTAGCCCGCAAAGTGCTGTTTGCTTGCAGGTACAAAATTCACGTTCCAGAGCAAGAGAGTTTGTTTGAACACTTTATTGGTAATGACAATAAAATGTTTCCCAGTGAAACACCCTTAACAGATTTCATCACTCCAAAGGTTAGTTCATAATACTGAACCAACAATTGTGAAAATGGATAAAAGATACAGTTTATTACCTTCAAGTATTTGAATTGTTTATGTTCATTTCCAATGTATTAACACAGTTTCGGACATACCGGCATCTTCTAAGCTTAATGTTGGAGGCAAACCAGCCGGTGTTGGTTGCAGGAGAGCCGGGTTCTGGGAGAACCACTCTGAGCAACAGTTTGTTAAGTTTTGATGTGCCACACATTAACATTGCAGCAAGTCCACTCCTGACCTCGAGAGACCTGCGCCTCATACTAAAAAATATCTGCGGGCAGAGAAACAGTAAAGACAATGTGTGTTCAACAGCAAAGCAGCCTGGTCTCCTTCTGTTTGTGGATGATTTGCACGAAGCCCCCTGTGGTAAGTAAATAAAGTGAATGTTCTACATTTAATGGATCAAAAGCTTTTGAAATTAATATATCTGCTTTTTTGTTGAAAGATGTCTTTGGGAAAGCATCAACAGCTTTGGAGACACTACGTCAAAGTATGTCGAAGGGAAAGATTCTGACATTTGACTCCTACATTTTTGAGTTACTGAATTCCGAAGCTGTCAGTTATTTGACTACGACTACTATCTCTAGACTGGGTGATCCTTGGAGTGATGGAATATCTTTACGACTTTCACGACTGTTCTCCATCTTTGTGCTCCCTAGCCTATCTGAAGATGATATTTTCTCTTTCCATTCCACATGGCTAAAAACATGGCTCGGAGAAATGCCGCTAATTTCCAGTGCTGAGGAAATGTCAAACTGTATCATCACTGCAACTAAAAGTCTTTATGACGCTGTACGTGATCACTTTCAGCCCACTGGACAGAGGCCTTTTTTTATATTCTCTCAACATGACATTCAGAAGGTGTTTTCAGGAATGTACCTGTGGCAACATGGCATCTTAAACACAGAAACCCAGAAAGACGGAAACTTACCTTCGGGCTCTCTGCCATCCCCATCAACTGCTTCAGTCGTAGCTCTTAACGTCGTTCAGCTCTGGATGCATGAGTGCATGCGTACCTTCGGTGACAGACTCTGCTCAGAGGATGAAATTAATACTTTTCTGTCACTCGTTGGCAAGACAGCAGCAGCCCACTTTATAGAAGGCACCCATATGGACACTTTGAAAGTTGAAGATGTTCAACAGTTACCCGTCGAGGCTGAATGCGTTTCCGATGCAGTAGGTCAGAATGTTGATTCTACAAATATGCATCAAGGGATGAATCCAGCTGGACAGTCAGACCTTCAGAAGGTCCAGTCAGAATCTAGAGCTTTTTCCACAGAGGAGGCAAGCCTAAAAAGTTGCACAGAGATGTTTAAGCTCACGCTGGAAGAAATGACTAGGCTTGTGTATGCTCCTGAGTCCTTTAAGGTGTTGAAATCTGTGAAGCAGCAGCAAAACATTAAAGATAGATGCTTGTATCAGCAGCAAGACTTTGATGTACTACAGCAAAAGCTGCGTGCACTCATAGATAGAGAAGTCGACAATGTCTATAACATAACAAGCAGATACATTGTGCACAGACTGGGGATGAGTCAGCTTCTACACATCCTCAGGGCTTTGCTCCTACCTGGAGGCCATGGAGTACTGATTGGCGTAGAGAGGAGAACAGGGCGTAAAACTGCTGTACGCTTAGCTGCCGAAATCACAGGTTATCCGTTAATAGAGTTAGATTCTAGTAACGAGGCTGAGTTCCATGAAATCCTAAAAGAAGCAAGGACTAAAACCAATGTGGATGGAGCTAATGTCATCTTACTGGTCCATGAAAACATCAGTCCACATGTGAGAGAAGAATTACTGATGGTTATGGCACAGAAGGCCTTCCCAGTGCGAAACAGAGAGGAAAAACTGAGTCGCCATGTTTTCAGAGTGACCTCTCTGAAACACTCACGGCGATACCTTTTGGAAAGATGGATAAAGGAAAAGTAAGTGGATGACAAAGTTTATTTTTTTATCATTTTGCAAAAACTAGTTCTTAATATTAAAATGAAGCCCAGAACTACACTAAATCAGGCATAGCTTTATAACCAGAATAGGCTCCCTGATCGCAGATTGTGATGCACTGTGTATCTGAAACTTTTCTGTCACCTCCACTATCAACCTATTTAGCTATTTAAGCTACAGTAACTCTTTTGTTGATCTCAGCACACAGCTTTTGTTCCTCATATCAATCAATGAAACCTAAAAGCCCCTCAAGAACTGCAGCTTTGGTGATGCTTTGTCTTGCTATCAAAATTTAGGCCCTTTTTAACTTTTAGAAAACTTCACTCTAGCTCCCTTTTCCTACTTCTAGGACATCAATTAAGAGGTTAAAATATTCCTTTTCTGCAGAGTACTTCGTACCCTTTAACAGGTACTATTATGTACAGATATTTAGTCGGTCTTACCTCATAATGCATTTTGAATTGAGTTCCTATTCTGTTTTGATGTTTTAAACCACATTATAGTACTGTGAGTATAGCTATGATGGTGGCGCGAAGTTGTTCAAAAATGACTGCTTTTTGTGTGCGAACTATAAACTCTGTAATCTTTTTCTCTGTGATCCAAAGGTTTTTGGGTGAAGATTACAAAAATGTCCATGTGTTCCTGTTGATGCCTGTTACCAAAATAGTAAGCAGTGGAATACCTGCAAACAGAGAAACGCAAAGATGGAGTGTAAGTGCTGAAATATTCTAAGTGTGTAAAAGAAACTTTGAACTGGTTGTGATAATAATTACTTTTCTCTCCACTTTTATAGATAAATAATCCAAAATACACACCTTAATTAAAAAACACACGATTTAACAGCAATTGTATCATCAAGCTTAAAGATGTCAGATCTACCGTATTTACTGTATATGCAATCCTTAACGAGATAAAAACAACTTCAAGGGTAAAAAAAGTGTGTATGTTTTGTGTAACAGTATTTAATCTTGAGTACATTTTTACATTACAGGGACAAATGGCCAAGGCCCTGAAGCTCAGCTGCTGTGTGGAAGTCTACCACCCATGGTCCACTCAGTCTTTGGTTGAACTAGCTGTTCAGTGCCTCAGAATGTGTCCTTTTAAAAGTGAGTCCCAGCTCTAAAGTCTTTCTCTTCCTACTTTGTTTCTACTTTGTTTGTCTCTACTGAAACGTTAACTCGTTTGTTCTTGTTTTTTTAAAGTGACCAAAGAGTGCTCAGAGGATAGCTTGTCTGTGGCCATGGCAGGAATCCACCTATCCGCATGTCAGCATGCTTCTGTCTTTCTGCAATCTCAGCCATTCAGCCCTTCGACTTATCTGGAGTTCATCGTCCGCTTTGGCTGCCTTTGCAACAAACTACACAACCAATGGCAAATCAAACATGACAGGTAATTGTTCTTAAGTATGGTTGTAGCTTTTTATCTTATGTTTTTAAAAGTTGAAAACGCCTGCACTGACAAATATCTGACAGAAAACACACAGATTACAGTACCGTTCCTGAAGTTACTGACTTTTATGGGTTTCTTAGTCTAAATCTAATTTCCGGGGGTAACCTGTCCCCATCCCTCTGTCTCTTGGCAGTTAAGTATTTGGTAAAATATTCAACTGTGAAATGGATTACTATTTCAAGAAGCATATCCATATTTGTTCTTGTTGGTTTCTTGTACGTGAACGTATGTGACTTAGTATGTCCAGACACGTGTTATCATCAGTTATCAATGTTGCTGCTGATATCATCATACGCTATTTTTCATGCACAAAAAATAATGCCAAATGTACTGTTTTGAAAAATAAATATACTTCTGTGTATTTTAAATATGTTTATGTTTTCAACCACATATTGCCAATATACGAATAAAACACAATATAGTGTATAGTTTTTCCTGATAAAAAAAGATGTGAACTATACAATTTATCAAACTACAGTTTCTAATAATTGTTCTGACTGCGAATATGCTTAAGTATATCAAAATGTAGCATACTCACATTACAGTATTACATTTATTTTTTACTAGGGTAATGCAGAATCAAAATATGTCAAACTGTTTCAGTTATTGCAATAATGGACTTTAAACAGAAATATAGTATTGTTTTCCTTTATCACAAATTATTAGCAATACAAAATCCAATCAATCAATCAATAAATTTGATCATGCCTGATATGAAAATTAGTCGGCAAAGAATTTATTATATGAGCTACAACAACACTTAAATTTCCTCCGGGATCAATAAGGTATTTTTGAATTTGAATTTGAAACAGGCCCATGAAGCAAATAAAATGGAATACAAACTGGAACATTTCAGTTTTGAAAGCCAGGAAGGCTGTTGCCCTTAACTCCCCCCCACCACCATCTCTGTGTGTCAGATGTTAAAAACTATAAATGCCGATCTAGAAATAGAAAAATATGATATTTACATATTTGTTCATTCAGAGATCAGATGTCTTAACAAAAGTAATCTAAAACCTGAAAAAATCTAAAAATTTGATTCTGAAAATAACTAAGTTTTAACTAAAAACTATTTTTATCATTTGAACCAACAGTAAAGATAAAGTAAAAGGTATTGTTGATGCTAAAACACATGGTTTTGTCGTGATTTATTTGTCGTGCTTTAGCTTTATTTAACATTTGTAATCATTGTGTATTTTGAATCTCAGAATTGCCGCTGCTCTGACTCGTTTAGATGTTGTGAAAAACGCATCTGAACTGCGTAAAGAACATTTAATGCAACTACAAGAACAGATGGATGAAACACGGCAGGTAATATAGAGCAGCTTGATGTAGAGCAGTCTCCGTTCTTCTTGTCATTAGAGTATTTTTAGAAGTTTCTTCTAAACAGAT
Organism: Valencia hispanica; assembly: GCA_963556495.2. Classification (NCBI taxonomy): domain Eukaryota; kingdom Metazoa; phylum Chordata; class Actinopteri; order Cyprinodontiformes; family Valenciidae; genus Valencia; species Valencia hispanica. Next base: position 13,518,253 of record OY747703.1, read on the forward strand.
GTGTAACTCTGTAGTTCACTATAATCTGTGCAACAAAACAGCTGCATAGTTTCCTAGTTTTAGTTTAATCAGAGTTATTTTTTTCTTCTGTTTTTCTGCCCAAAAGCTGGAGAAGGAGCTACTGGCTGTGTTAGAAGAGAGGAAGATTCAGCTTGAAACAGATTTGGAGAAATGTGCCGTCGGGGAGAGCAAACTGAGTCACCTAGAAGAGCAGATTATACAGTCTCAAAATCTGGTATGTTTTCTATCATGTCAGCATTTTCATAAATAAAGGTCTAAAGAGTCTGGTGTGTGTATGTATTCAGCCCACCTGAGTTGGGCGTGAATAGTTGAGGAGTGAATAACTAAAAGTTGTCCTGTCAACAAAGTCTCCTACCTGAGCTATGGATGTCTGCAGCTCATCTGGAGGAACCACGGGCTGACTGCTTCTCTGACAAAGGCTCTACCCGCCTGCCTTATCAGTTTAGGTGGGGGGATCTTGAGAGGTTTGCAGTACAATAATCTATTTTCCATTTTTGGGTTTTTATTGTTTTATTACTGTTTTACATTTCTTCACCAGTTTCTCCATGGCCCATCTGCTGTTTTTCTTCGTTCTTTAGTAATCTTCTCTGACAGACTTCTCAGGCCTTCACATTATGGCTGTATTTAAACTGACATTAGATTCTATTTACAACTTAAGTGATTCTGAAGGTAATTGGTTGAAGGTGGCTGAAAACACATTCACAACAGACTTTTTAGTTGTTGTTTTTTAAATGATTGAAAACCATGAATCAGTGTCTTTCCACTTCACAGTTATGCATTTTTTGTTTTGGTCTAACCAAAAATTCACTTTAAAATTCTCTAAAATATTTGGTTATGTTGTTTAAAATGTAATAAAGTTCAAATACTTTATCAAAACACTGTATTTTGTTTGTCAATAGCTATCATAACTTGTGTTTGTGTATGGAGGCTTTCTGTAGAACATTTCTGAGAATTTTGTATTTTATTTTATTTTTAAACCATAAGCTCTTTGTTTACAGTTATGTTCTGCTTTGCTTTTACAAGATAAACCCAGTTTTCCAGTCAGGCCTCAAGATTCTGAATTGCTTGAATCCATCTGACCTGGAGGAGGTGCGTCACTACAGAGATCCACCTGATGGGGTGGTGAAGATCCTGGATGCTATTTGTTTGATGTTTAACCGTCCGACGGGCTGGGAAAGTGCCAAGCAACTCCTCGGACAGCCCGACTTTTTTCAGGTGCGCGAAGGGAAAGTGAAACCTTTTTAATACCGCACAGAGTCAAAGCATTCAATAAAAGACAACTCGGGTGTTGAGCGCTCATTCATCATCATCAGTTTGTATGTTAATGTAACAGTTGCTTTTTTAATGTTTTAGCTAATACAATCCTTTTTCTTCCCAGGAACTGGAGTTCTTTGATCGCTCCAGTTTGACAGATGAGCAGCTGCAGCAGCTTGGACAGATAGTTCAGAGTCCTCAGTTTGTGCCAGAGTCTGTGCGAGAGGTCAGTAAGGCCTGTGAGTCCCTGTGCCGGTGGGTCCAGGCTGTATATGAGTATTGCTCAATGCAGCATCACCTGTTGGTCGGGCAACAGTTGAAAGTTCAAGCTGGAGAGGCTCGACGTGAGCTAAAGTTGTTGAAGCAACAGGAGAAGGAGGCCAATGAGTGTTTAGAGGACAGCGAGCTTCAACTGCAAAACATTCGAAATGAGCAGGAGGTCCTTAGGCGTCAGTTGTATAAAGCTGAGGACCGAGAAGAAGAGGCTACTATATGTGCTGTGCAGGTGGAGATGCACTTTCAAAACTGGACGACTGCGTTTCAGGTGATGCAAACTATCACTTCCTAACTCTATACAGGAACACACAATTTCTACTCATCATTTGCACTGCTATGAAAGAGTATTTCTCCCCTTGCAGAGTTTTTGTCTACTTAATGTTGTCAGACAGGTTTAATTTAGGTTATTAATTGATTCTGGCACTAATTAGGCCATTGTCTGGCTGGTGATGACACTGAACTAAACAATATGGTCATTGTGCTGGCAGAGTTAAGTTTTAAATAAAGACGGTTGAGACAGTTCTTTGGTTTTATTTCTTGCATGCAAGGAGAGCTAGATCAAGCATTACTTCCTGCTCTGTGTCTGACAAAATCAGACTTACAACCCTGTTATATACACAGTTCGGTCACACCCTACATCCCACAGTTATTTTCCACTTAATCTAAACTCTAAGAAGTCCAGGGGGTTTTATTACCCCACCAGCCAGTTGTAGGAAACAGATTGTATAAAGGGATTTGTTCCCCCCTCATAAACCAGTATCTCATGACATCTTCCAAAGCCTAAATTACCCTCCTGTTCCTGGCAGCTGACCTGTAAGGTTGCTGACCTGTAAGTGTCCATTCCAAAGAACATCCTTAAATTAAGTTTCTTTCACAAGTTAAACAAAGTTAAACATACCTGTAATTGCTTATTTTCCTCCACATCAATCACAGTTAATTCACGATTTAACAGAGGTTGGATATGTTTTTCCCCCCTAAATAAATAAAACCCTCATTTGAAAATGCATAAATTTTTCCTTCTTAAGGTTATCGTGCAACACAAACGTTTTTTTGGATGATCTGAAACATTCATTAAATCTGCAAGAAGGAAATCAATTTTTCACAACACTGTAACGAACTGTAATGAATTTCTCCTTCATTGTACTACAGGAAGCAGAGTCGCGTCGTCCAAACATACCCGGTGACGCCCTTATTCTTGCAGCAACCATCTCGTATTTAGGACCATTTGGGGCTGCTTTACGGACAGAGCTACTGAACAAGTGGAGGGAACTTTGCCAGACTGGAAGTATTGACATAAACCCCAAGGACCTCAGAACCTCCCTGTTTACCGACATCGGCACAGAATCCATTTCTCCCTCTCCAGGATTTCCCATCACTGTGACTGAGAGGCTGCAGCTGCCTCCAGGTTGGATTTCACGGACGAACAAATGGCAGCTTGAGGACCCTCTGCCAACCAGACTCATGGTTAAGCTGTTGCTATGGGGCTATAAAGAGGCCTTTCCTCACCACTGGCCTCTTCTGGCAGATGCTGACCAACATTTAGAAATAAGCTCTCAAAAGTGGTTCACTACAGGTAGGTCCTTACAGTGTCCGACTTATTTCTGCTTACCCTGAACAATACAGGGAGTCACAGTCAGGAGGAACAGAGCTATCCCAATGTACTTGCATCTGCATAAATATTATGAGATCCTAAGAAAGTACTACAAAGAATTTACCACCTTTAGTCCTGTCTTCTGATAAAAACTCACACTATTTGTAGACTAAACATTTTATTGTAATATTTTTATTTATAGCCATCCTATATATATGTATGTATGTGTATATATACATGTGTGTATATATATGTATATATATATATATATATATATATATATATATACCAGCCGTACACCATCGAAACAAAGGACATAAGTGCCTCTGTCTGCTCTTCTCTCAAATAAAAGCCCAAGTCTAAATCGTGTAAAGTTGATGCCAAAGCCGTTTCACTTGGGCGCTGCTCCTGAGCCACTGTCATTATTGTTGTTTTGCCATGATGCAGCTCTGCCATCATTGTAAAAAAAAAACAAAAAAAGCTCTGCCGTAAGGGTTCTAAGCCCGCCCAACGTCAATTTCAAAGTTGATAACTGTTTTCTGTTGGTCTTTAGGATAATATCCTGATAAAATACATGGAAGTTAGCGGTAGTAAACTTAAGGTGTGAAAAGGTTTAAGGGGTATCACATCTTGTGCACGGCATCGAGTTCTAAGTGGTTTTGAAACATCTTCAAATCTGGGCTTGAAGTCAGTACATCTTACTTACCTCCTGTACAGGGGACAATCCAAGGCTTGAGAATGAGTTTGGGTTGGTGCTGTGTGCAGATGATCTGGAGCTCCTTGAGAAGCTGGACCTTGCTGCCAAGAAAGGTGAATCAAATGACCAAATGAAGCACCTGTTATCTGAATATTAAAGTGTTTTTATGATGTAAATACTCATGGAAACTTTGTATTTTCAGGATGGAAAGTACTAGTCACTCATGTGGAACGAGCTAAACCCAGTCCTGAGTTTCTGGCTAAATTGATCCCTCCTAGCCGATCTTGCTTTAATGGACTACAGCAGTCTCCTCAAGCTGTTCATCCAGATTTCCTCCTCTTCCTCAGCACCCCTCTGCCCGTTAAACTGCTTACCAGTGGTAAGAAGATCCGTTACAGGTGTCTCATTTGATATAAATGGCAACAACCTTTTTTTTTTTTTTTTACATTTTAGTACGGCACTGAAAGTGCAGGCTTCTCACGGTTTTTATAAGCAAAAGCTTGTGTCCTGTTATCAACTTTTTACTTTCTTTCTGTATCTCTGCTCTGTCTTCTCGAACCCCCAGACGGTCGTGGCAGATGGCCGCTCGTACTGAGCCTAGTTCTGCTGGAGGTTTCTTCCTGTTAAAGGGGAGTTTTTCCTCTCCACTGTCGCTACATGCTTGTTCAGTATGAGGGATTGCTGTGGTTGGAGTCTGCATGAATGAGGCACAACCTCAAATCAATGACTTGATGCAATCTGCTGGGATTCCTTAAATAGCAAACTTTAAAACAGATTGTAATGTTTGTATGATTGTATTGAAATGACTTTTCTTGTAAAGTGCCTTGAGATGACATCTGTTGTGAATCGGCACTAAATAAATAAACTGAATTGAATTGAATGTATAATAAGATTATATAAGTACAACTACAGTAGATCCCGCCATAGATTCTGTGCAGAAAACAGGATGACATTGTGGTGATGACCTCTTCCTGCACATTTGACAGTAAAAACTCAAGGTTTCATTTATACTCGTTCCCCAGGGATCGATCCGTCCATCTTGGATCAAGTGCTTGTGGCTGACCTCTCCCTGAGCTCAGAGGAGATCCGGGAGCTGATGCTGACACAGCTGTTGCAGTTTGATTGTAGAGAACTGCTGATTCAACACACGCAGTACCAGAATTACAATCACCTTCTGCAGGGGAAACTGGACTCAGCAGAGGTGACTTAGGCAGACTGTTTATTTTTGAGGTATTTTTTGTTGTCAGATTATTGGGAGGATTTTTCTTTGTGTATGTGTGTGTGTGTTAGTGTGGGTCAGTTGCCTGATTTATTTCTTCAACCTTCAGTTTGTGTCGTGTAAATTCATTCTTGACTTATTCAACACATAAATTTAGTCATTTCTTTTGAGGTTAAGTTTTAATCAAGTTTAAAGACTCATTAAAATAAGTTAGAAGCAAAATGCAAAACATTCGTGTTAAAAACTGATGAAGTTATACTGTTTTGTATTCTTCTCTTAGGATGCATTGATGGACTATATTTTGCAGTCCGACGGTTTGCTGTTCAAAGATTCCAATTTTATTCCTCGTGTGGGTGTCTGTCAGGAAGAAATGAAGACCTTGCAGGCTGAGATGAAGCAGCTAAGTGAAGAGCTAGATTACCACGAGTCCCTGTTGGCCGCCCCTCGTCAGTTAACGAAGCTGGCTGCTGCCCTCTACCAGGCGCTTCAGGCGGTGTCCCGTCTTTCTCCTTCATATTACTTTTCCCTGCAAGATTTCATGAAAGTGATGCAAGAGGCTTTCAGTGAAAAGGACAGATCATTAGTGTCTAATACGACCGGGAAAGCAGCACAGAGCATGTTACCAGAGATTATGAACATGATGGTACACAAGCTGCTGATGCACTACAGGCCGAGTCTTTTCAAGAGACACTTTGCTGTTTTGAAACTGTTGGTTTCTCTGGCAATGCTCGAGCACGATGAGCTTTGCTCTGAGGCAGAAAAGGTAGTCTTCCTAAGGGGTCTTGAAGATATAGAACATAATCCAGCCGAAGTGAAAACTCCAGGCAGCACCTCTGGCACTGCTTTACATTCCCCCAGCGACCTACCCAGCTGGATACCTTCAAATGTTCACTCAGAGCTTCTCCTCTTGGAGAAGATTCCCTGTTTCAAGAAGCTTATTGATTCACTCTGCATTTCTCCCACACAGTGGCAGGAATACCTTTGTTTCACTTCCTCTACCGTAGTGGGAAGCGTTCCCTGTTGCTCTCACTCTCACCTTTCGTTGCTGCAGAGGGCTATCCTATGGAAGACCATACGCCCAGAGTGCCTAGACCAACTAGGGGACACTATAAATGCCTGCTTACTTTGCCCGACTGCAAAAACAGCAGCAGCTCCTCACTTTGGGAACCCAGATGTTCTCTCAAAATATCTAGCCAGAATTGATGGACCCATCATCCTTACACTGCCTATCCCAGACGGAGATATGCAGACAAGCATTCAGCCCCTTGATTTCATACGTCAGTTGGCCCACAAAGACGGAAAACACAAGGTGACCACAATATTTAATTAATTACTTAATTATTTTATTAAATATTTTTCCCTCTGGGATTAATAAAATGTTTTTGAATTTGAATTAAACTTAATTGATTTTACTGTTGTTATTTTATGGGGTGCTGTTTGTAAAGTTACACCAATGATTTGGGTCATTTAGCCTGCCATAAAAGAAAAAGTGGGGGTTAATTTTTCAAAGTAATTTTTGTGTCCATGTTAGATATTCATTGATAAATGCCACTGTTTCGAACTAAATATTAAGTAAGCAAACTAAATATTTAGTCAGGTAGCTAAATATTTACCTTCTTAACTAAATATTGAGCTTTTTAAATATGTTTTTAGTTCCAGGCTAAATGTTTTGTTTGCACACTATATATTTAGTTTGCTAATTAGATATTTAGGTCTAAATTGTGACATTTATAAATAAATGAATAACATGGTGAAAGTATGACTTTGAAAACGGAACTCCCATATTCTTTCTAAATAAGGCGAAGGCTAAATAACTGAAATTACTTCTGGTAATTTTGGACTGTGTAACTTTACCCAGCACCCCATATTATTTATATAAATTCTAAATAATTCTCAAACTTTTTCAGATTCTTTATGTTACAACCACAAACTGTTGGATTTAATATTTAACTAGGATTTAATTAGGATACTTTATAGTTTACCAACACAAGGTAGTACATAATTGTGAAATAGTAACAAAATGCTTCATGTTTTTATAAATCTAAAAAGCCATGCATTTATATTCGACCCTTCCTAATCCGTAACTTTGTATAACCACCTTTAGTTGCAGTTACAGCTGCTGATGTTTTAGGATATGTCTCTTCCAGCTTTTCACAACTGGAGGCTGATAATTTTGCTTGTTTGTTTGTTCTTTGCAAACTAGATCAAGTGCCTTTTTACTGGATGAAAAGCAACTGAACTCAACAGTTGACTGGGACTTTTAAGAACGTGCTTTGATTAAAACTATTCCATTGTAGTTCTAGGTTAATGGTTAAGGCAACTGGCCTACTGAAAGGTGAACTTCCACCCCAGGCTCAAGTCTTTCGCAGCCTGTAGCCAGTTTTCCTCAAGAGTTAACCTGTATTTACATCCATCCTATCATCAACTCTGACCAGCTTACCCCTATGTGCTTCCACCATGCTTCAACATGGCAATGGTATTTTAAGGATGTTGCACAGTTGTAGTTTTCATCCACATATAGGAATGTATATATATTCTAAATGGTTGATTTTGGCATTATTTGACCAGTACATATTTTTGCCATTCATATGACAATAGCTTTCTTTTTGCCACTCTTCCTTAGTGGCAAAAATTGTGGATTCCATGATTAATAGCCCTCTCAACAGATTATCCCACCTGAGCTGTAGAACTCTACAGATCCTCCAGTATTACAGTGTGCCTTTTCGTTACCCATCATGCCAGTTTTTTTGTGAATAAAAATGTCTTGGTTGTCCAGTTGTGGCATGTTCTTTCCATTTTAGATGATGGGATCAACAGTGGACCATAAAATCTTTAAAACTTGGAAGGTTGTCTTAAAAATGTATTCCTGCTTCCAATGTTGTGGTCAAGTCACCATGTCTTGAGTCCAAGTCACACTTGAGCCCTTAGTGTTTAAGTCCAAGCCACATGGGATTAGTCCAAGTTGAGTCCAAGTCAAGTCGCTAGGTCCTGCAGGCCAAGTCCAAGTCCCAAAAACAGTCTTCCTGTCCAAGTCATTATCACCTGAGAGCAAGTCAAACATAAGAGAGCAGGTTGTAGACTTTAAGACTAGAATAATGGCAGCCATACATGGTTTAGTTAATTTGAAAAAGAACTTTAACTTAATGCTCCCACGCGATCACCAAGCTAACACAGTAGCATGTGCAAAATAGCAAAACATGCTTGAAATAAATTTGAAAACAATACATTTGTTCACTAATCTAACCTAATATAACAAGCTATCATTAGCATCGGTCACATGCTAATTCCAATAGTATATATTTCACATATCGAGGTCAAAATCCTAACATTGCAAAACCTAGTCCAAGTGCAAGTCATTGCCGTGATGCTCGCGTCAAGTCACAAGTCCCTTAAAAGTGAGTCGAGTCAGGACTTGAGTCTGAGTCCAGGACTTGAGTACTCCATCCCTGCATGCCTACTTCAACCTTCTCCACATGTTTACTCCTGACTCGTGTGTGATCCAGATTTTATTTAGACAAATCAGAGTAAAGGTTGCTTAACTCAAGTGCATGCCACAGTTTTCAGTTGTCTTTTTTTTTTTTTTATAAATAATTTTGACAGCCATTTTTGCGGTGCTTTGTGTTAGCCTATCATTTAAAATCCTAACACGTTAGATTAAAAATTGTGGTTTGAGGTGAGAAACGTGAAGATAAAAAAGTTTTCTTACTTTATCATCTTTTAGGTCCAGGTAAAGGTCATTTCTTTTGGCGGTCCGTGTGATAAAGAGCTCACCCTTTCAGTGCTAGACAAAGGCAGTAGTGAAGGCCAGTGGCTGGTCTTCAGCAACTGTCATCTGCTGGAAAACTGGGACCATGAAGTGGTGGTGCGCCTCAGTCAGCTGATATCTCCCTTCAAAGGTGAAGTCGTTTGTACATCCGGAACCTGTTTAATTGATATCGTTGCGGTACTGCTGTTGATCCGTCTTTTTTTCTACCCACATGTTTCCATGACTTCCAGAGGAGGAAGGTCGGATTCATCCCAGCTTTCGGTTGTGGTTTGTAAATCAAGAGAATTCCACTGAATCTTTGCCAGGTATATTTCATATATTTTTAATGATGCTCTGTTTATTTGTGAATATATTACAGTAGCTGTGGTTAAGAGTAATTCTTCGCTATAAACATCCCTGCTACTTGGCTGCAGATATTTTTTGTTACAGCCAGTCTGATGGTAAATGTTATTTCATCTTTTTTACGATAACGATTACAGTTTTGTTTACTTATTTTATTTCTGTTTTCACAGCTATAGTGAGAATGTGTGCCCTACAGCTGTGCTGTGACTCTCCCTGGGATCTGAAAGAGGAGATGAGTTGTTCCTTCCATCAGGTTTTGTCTGTCAGTCGGCCGCAGTCATGGTCAGATGTTGCAAATGACAACATGGAGGTGCTCCTCCGTTGTGCCGTCTTCCATGCAGTTCTAGCACAGAGGCAGACTTATAGATATTTAAGCTTTGGAAAAACGTATATCTGGTAAGTGACAAAATGGTAAGGAAAACTGCTACATTTGATTGTAAATGGGGTTTTTTTTCCAGATTTTTTTTTTTTTTTTTTTTTTTTTATCCTGTAAACTGTATCCTTCCGAATATCTGGACACATCTTTTTTTCATATTCATGTCATTTTTTTATACCTTCTATACAGGAGTCAAGAGGACCTCCTTACTTTATTAGATGCATACGTTTCCTTTGCCAGTCGGTGTCATGATAAATGTAACGTTTTACGCTACATTGCAGGTAAGGCGTGGAAGAACAAAACAATCTTACTATACCTCTGCCCACTTTAGTCACTTTAGTTTTACTTGTATTTTCAGCCACTGTTGTTCATGGTGGCCACATAACAGACTCTACAGATTCAGAGGTGGTGGACAGTGTTGCCAGGTGTTGCTTTGCTATAGAGTCATCGCTTTCAGGCAGTGGACCATACATCCTTTCAGATATGATCAGCCGATGTTCCCATTATGGTAACTTTACAACCGTTGCTGTGGCTGGGTGCAGCCTTATTGAAATGCCATTATTAGACTTTAGACATATATTAAATTCTTAAAGCGTTTCGCAAAAGTATTCATACCCCTTGAAATTTTACAGTTTGTCGTGTTACTCCCACTGACTTCACTGAATTGTTTTGTGATTTTATGTGACAGACCAGTGCATGTGCAGCGAAATGTTTTTGGATTTGTTTGTTGTATCAAGCTCCGCTGTGGTTAGGCTTTGTAGAATTATATTTTGCTGCACTTAAAGATTCAACACACCTGTCACTGCCTTCTTTGCACTTTTCAAGACAATTCATTTCTCCCATTTTACTCATGTCTGTCAGATTGGATGGAGAATGTCTCTGAACAAAACTAGCACCTCCAAATAAGAGACCATGGTCTTGAGACGGAAACAGGCAGAGGGCCCGAATATCCTCATTTGAAGAAAGAAAACCACGCCCAACTGCATAAGTTAATTGTTAAGCACTTTCGTAGGCATGCCAAACCTGTAGGCAGCAGTAGTTGCCCAAATCCTATCCTATCAGAATAACTTTCTACAGTTCAACATAGAGCAGTGATTGAGCTTGTAAAAAACAAGTAAGCAAGCAAAAAGCACTTGGACAATCGATAATGCCGACACAGCTTTGAGAGCATCTATGCTGTTTTTGAGTGTAAACACAGGTCACACGTGATGTCAGAGCATTTTTGGCGCGGGCAGTGACGTTGTAAAAACGTAAGACCCCGGTTATTTATGTCCACAAGCAAATGGTTACAATGGAGTATTCTCAAATCTTCACTTTGGTCAGATAATTTTGAAGGAATCCTTTTTGATGCCATAAATATGCATTTTATGTGTGAATTACAGGCCAAATTGTGGAAAACTATCTTCGTCTTTTGAGATACCATGCTACGTGTGGAAAAGGCTTAAGTATCTCAGGGTTTTGTTCTCGAAACATGGTGCTGTGTCTGCAGCGATACGTGGCGAAGACACTGGTCAATTTACCAGTCGATCTACGTTCCTACCCTCATCTATCGTTACAAACTCTGGGTGTTAGTTTTCTGCCACACATAGTGTGTTGCCTGCACTCTTTTGGTTTTTATTTGTACTTTGCAATTATGCACCACTTTGTTGCATAAATACATTCAGGTTTGTGGCTGTAAGGTGACAAAATGTCAACAATTTTAAGTGGCTGTATTACTTTTGCAAAGCACTCCATATAAAGTATTATATAAAAGCACTGTTTGAATATTAGACTGTTCTTCTAAAATAGCAAAAGCAAGAAGTAAATATTTCAAAACTTTCTACGTTCAGGCCTAACATGATGTTTTCTTTCTTTCTTAGATCTATCAGGACTGCTGCAAGTTTTGGAACAACATTTTCGGGATTCAGGAATCAGTGACCTGGTTGGGCTCGGTTTCAGAGCGGATGTGGCCCCTGAAGTCGCCAAAATCAATAGCTACAGTTTAAAGTTACTCCTTCAGGCCTCCCAAACACCTTCAGGAACAGTGAGGAGTTTTAGCCCTAGACAGGACCCTCCTGTCAAACCGCCAGCTGACATTAAAGCAAGAGAGCGACTGCAGGCTCTGAGGAATTACCTCACACACAAGAAAGACAGCACAATTAAAGATGTGGGAGCTGCTTCTCGCAGTCCCCTTCGTGACTTCCTTGAGGCTGAATGGGATGATCTCATTGATTTAGTATCCTTGCTCCTCTCACAACTCCAGCAGCCTGTTCAGTACAATTTGTCCTCCGCTTCCCTGTTAAAGTTCACTGACTTGTCTCGGTTGGAGAAGAGGGCAGAGCTGCTCGGCGCTTATCTTGGGCACAACAGCGCTTCAGATCCACCGGGTGCCTATCGACTGGCAGCTTTTAAGAAGCCCAGAGGCTTTCTGTTGGCGTTGATGCGACAGGCTGCTCGGGAAAATTACAAATACGTCAGTGATATAATACTACATTTTCAGGTTGAGAATAAAATTTCTACTAAACTAAATTTGGTTTAGGATTTCTAAAGTGAGTTTCTTGTAAAAGGCTACAAAATGAAGTGTGGCGTCTTCATTTAGTATAAATCAGCTGAAGACAGAAGGTTGCCAGGACCAAAGTAGACTTTTTATTGTTGAAAAACAACTTTAGTCTCAAAAACGCCATGGTGCTTTATATAGTGCTGTCTTATGAGCCTTTAAAGCAGTTTCCCAACGCTGGTTCTCCAGGCACACTGCCCTGCAAGTTTTAGATTTTAGTTTCCCCACTTTAACACGTCTGCTTCAGATGATTGCAGTTCAGCAAATGTCAATTTATTCAGGCTGTACTATCTAAAACATGCATGTTTGACTATAAAAACAAAAACGATTTATGGGATTTAAAGGATTTAGTGTTAAATGTACATTAAATGTTATTTAAGTGAATAGGTTACTTAAGATCAAGTTTAGCTTGTTTTAGATGTTTCCCTGCTTTAACACGCCTGCTTCCGATGATTGTAGTTCAACAAAAGACAACAATTAAAATCAGGTGTGATGAAGCAGGAAGACATCTAAAACATGCAGGGCAGTCTTCCTTGAAGATCAGGGTTAAAAAACACTTCTTTAAATTGTTAGGCGCGTTTCTACCATACAAATTTTTGAGAACCTTTTATACAAATGTTTACTCTACTGGAACTTAAGGGGAATTTCACCGGTCCTTCACTGCATGCGCGTGTCTCCACTTCACTGGGCCGGCCCGAATGGGCTGTTTTTGGCGCCATTTCAGGAACCAACCCAAGTACCAGTCTTGGGGTATGTACTTGGAAATGGCCCGGTAGAGTTGCTGGGCGGCACTTATGGTTATGTCATACTGATTGGTTGTAACTCAAAGATTATATCAGCAGATATCTCCAAACAACCGGCTTTGTAAAATTGGAATAGTTGCTGGCGAAGCAGTTTATAACAACATAGCAAACAGAAATACTACAACAATCCCTCGTTCTTCCATTGTTGATCTCTCTGTATTCTCTGCTGAAGTCTTAGCAAGCCCCTTAAAGAACCAATTTTGTATGGAGACATGACGGCTGAGAGGACCGGGCCAACTGATTTTCCCCGTCAGATAGAGGTCCCGATAGTGGAAACGCGCCTGTTGTCTCACTGGGGTTAATTCTGAACACCTCAACTTTTGAGGCTGTGTACACTTTAATAATTATTTTATTTTTTATTTATTTAACTGTAAAAGATTTCAAATTGTTTTTCAGTTGGATTGCACAGGTTATAGGTCACAAAAGGTTAAAAATGTTTATCTTTCTTTATCTATCTTTTTGTTTCCACCGTATTTTCCGCATGGAAGATATTAACGACTTGCACCTTTTAACAGAACCTCACTTCTAAAATTCTGAACCTCTGCTTTTATAAAAAACAATGGATTTTCCTCTCCTAACATTCCTGAGCAGATCGTCGCTGTAACTGTTGTTGTATTCGCCCCTCCAGGTTCTGTGTGAGAGCGCATGCATCGCCTCGCTTCCTCCAGACGCCGTGTGTTTGTGTGGCTTACAGCTGACAGGGGCATCATGGGACCCGGTGACAAGAGCCCTACAGGACGCTGTCTCCCCTCAGCCATTCGCAATGCCGGTTCTTTGCGTCAAGGCTCAAATCAGGACCACAAGCAACGCAACACACACTTCGTCTTGTAAAAGTTCCTATTTAACAGATGTAGGCAATCTACAAGATGTGTCGACTGCTTCACATTTACCAGTATACCACTGCCCTCTCTATCTGAATGAAGACTGTGAGAGTGGAACCTGGGGACTGCGTGATGTTAACATAATCACAAAGGTTCCTCTTCGTGCCAAGCTCAACCCTGCTTTGTGTAGTTTGAGAAGGGTGAGATTAGTGAGTACACTGACTCCTCTGAGCCGCTGTGACTTCTAACCCAGAGTTAGTTAACCAACGTCCGTTGTGTATTCATAGGATTGATCCATGTAAGTTGGTGTGAAGTGTCAAAATTTGCAGCTGGCATGTATTTTCCTTCTTTAACTTTGTAATGCTTTAAAAATATGTTTCAATTAAAATTCTTATATTAAAACTGGGAGTTTCTGTTGTTTTGTCGGTTTTTGATGAATCTTTATACAACAAATGATTGAAAAGTACATCAGTAAATGAGAAGTTTATTAAAAGACTCGTCAATAAACGGGGGGGGGTTAGGTAAAGAAGTAAAAAATATTTTAAGAACACATCTTTACCAATTCATGTCCATTTCATGAAATGAGAAAATAGAACCCTTTTTTATTTCATTTTATAGGTAACCTTGACAGGCATCATTACGAAACTTTCGAGAAGTTTGGCAACAATACTTTCCTGCTGCATCTCGACAATGGGAGGGCGTGAGTATTTTAACAGATTTTACCCAATATGTTCATGAGATGATAACATACTCGCCAGAAACATCTTTATTCACTTTTTTTTTTTTTTTATTCACATTTCAGATTTGGCCGACACTCAAAAGATGAACCTTCGATTTTAGCCCCTCTACAACAGTGCTGCAGGTATAAACTAAAACTTGTTTTCCAGAGGTTGGTAATGTACCCAAAAAAATCTACTCGAGTAAGAGTAGCACTACTACAACATATTTTTACTCAAGTAAAAGTAAAAAGTAACCATCCAGAAAATTGCTCGACAAAGAGGAAAAAAAGTGTTTAGTACAAAGGGTACTTATGTACTGAGTAAAATCAGATTTAATTTTTTTTTTTTAAGAAGTCATCAGACAGACAAAGTTATGGGCAAATTCAGGAATTTTAAAAGACTAAAAGGAAATAAATACTATTATTACAAATAAATACATTTTAAGCAGAAGAAACACTTTTCCAAGTCAATTCTTTTCTGTGTAATATTAATACTTACAGTAAGTAATTCAATTCATATTCAAAAATACTTTATTGATCCCAGAAGGAAATTAAGTGTTGTTGTAGCTCATATAATTAATTCTTTAAGGAGTTGTTGTAGATGATGATGGCTGTGGGCAGGAAGGATTTCCTGTAGCGGTCTGTATTGCAGCGAAACTGAAGAAGCCTCCGACTGAAGATGCTTTGTTGTTATATGACTGTCTCATGAAGAGGATGCTCAGGGTTTTCCATAATTTTTTTTTGATTTTATGAAGAATCCTTCTTTGCGTTATCATCTCCAGATTTTCCACAGTTGTCCCAAGAACAGAACCAGCCTTCTTTATAAGGTTGTTTAGCCTTTTTAAATCCCTGGCTCTGATGCTGCTACCCCAACAGATGACGGCTGAAGAGATTACACTCTCCACGACAGACTTGTAGAAGATCTCCAGCATCTTGCTGCCAACCTTGAAGGACCTAAGCTTCCTCAAGAAGTACAGTCTGCTCTGTCCCTTCTTGTAGACGGTTTCACTCCAGTCCACTCTGTTGTCAAGGTGAACTCCGAGGTATTCATACTCTTCAACCACCTCCACTTCTTCTCCCATGATGGAAACAGTTTTTGACTTATCCCTGTTTCTTCTGAAAT